>JAJOOB010005939.1:0-84136 GCA_029582485.1 Solanum tarapatanum | reverse complement strand
ATTATTCACAAGGTGAATTTCTAACTTAAGTCATAGATTTTCCAGGGTGTTACAATCTCCCCCCCCCCCCCCCTTAAGAACATTCGTCCCCGAATGTCACTTGGACTTCTTTCTAGGGAGACAATGACTCAAACAAGCTGCACAACAACTACTCACATCAACAACATCGTATCATCATTTCATATAGGAATTTAATCCACAACATCACTATGCTCAAAACTCTTTACTTCACATAAGTACAGGAGGAACTCCCTTCTCCATATTCAATGAGCATCAACATATATATTAAGCAATCAACAAGACATTTCTTTAACAAGACAACATCATGTATGCTCATTACAACTCTCATGAAGACAACATCACACAACATCTATGGTTGCAATTTGAACCATGAGAAACAAAATTCACGAAAAACTCAAACTACAACTTAAGCATGAATTTTCACAAAAATATGCACATTCAAGGAAATGAGTCATAATCATCAACAAACATGATTTTCAATTTATACCAAATTAAGAGAGACTACTAACCTCAACTTTGTCTAGAAGTAGGAGGAAAAAGATGAGGGTAGCGGGACTTCATGTAGGCCTCGGCCTCCCATGTTGCACCCTTAACTATGTGGTTTCTTCATAGGACTTTTACAGAGGCAACCTCTTTATTCCTCAACTTCTTAACTTGACGATCTAAGGTTTCGACCGAAACCTCTTCATAAGAAAGGTTTTCATTCACCCCTAAAGCTTCTAGAGGGAGAATGGACACCGGGTCATCTATAAACTTCTTTATCATAGAAATATGGAACACCGGGTGAACCGGGGCCAATTCGATAGGAAAGCAATTCATAAGCGACCTTTTCGACACGCTTCAAGATATCATAAGGCCCAACATACCAGGGGCTAAGCTTCCTCTTTTTACCAAACCTCATCACCCCTTTCATGAGTGAGATCTTCAAGTAGACCCAATCACCTACTTCAAATTCAAGATCCCTCTTTCTATTATCAGCATAAGACTTTTGCCGACTATGAGCCATTTTCAACCTATCCCTTATAAGTTGAACTTTTTTCGTAGCCTCATAGACTACCTAGGGACAAAGAAAAGCAAATTTGCCCACTTTAAACCACCCAACCGGAGATCAACATCTTCTACCATAAAGTGCTTCAAAGGGTGCCATAGCAATACTCTAGTGGTAGCTATTGTTGTAGGAAAATTCTATCAAAGGTAGGTGGTCATCCCAATTACCTTTGAAGTCAATGACACACGCTCTCAACATGACCTCTAGGTTTTGGATGGTGCGTTACGCTTGACCATCCGTTTAAGGGTGAAATGCGGTACTAAGTTTCACTTGAGTTGGTAGCCCACCTTGGAAAGACCTCCAAAAATGGGAAGTAAATTGGGCACCTCTATCCGAAATAATTGACAATGGGGCCCCATGCAACTCCACAATCTCCTTAATGTACAACTTAGAATAATCTTCCGCCGAATAAGAAACCTTGATGAGAAGGAAATGGGTTGATTTAGTCAATCTATCCACAATGACCCAAATAGAGTCATGTTGCCTACGAGTTTGAGGGAAACTTACCACGAAGTCCATATTGACCTTTTCCCACTTCCTAGTTGGGGTATCAATATCTTGAGTTAGACCTCCCGGTCCTTAGTGCTCTGCTTTGACTTGTTCGCAATTTGAGCACCTAGCCACAAAATTTGCTATGTCTTTTTTCATTCTGTTCCACCAATAAATCTCATGTAAGTCACGATACATTTTGGTGGCTCTTAGATGGATGGAGTATCAGGACCCATAGGCCTCCTCTAAGATTATCTCTTTTAGGCCATCCACATCCGGCACACATAACCTCCATCGGTGCCAAAACGCCCCATCTTCTCCTTGAGAGGAAGTCTCTATTGCTTTGCTGAGAACCGACTCCTTTAGTTCCATCAAAATAGGGTCAAGATGTTGCTTAGACTTCACGTCAACAACAACCAATGACTCGGAATTATAACGGACCATGACACCTCTTTTTATGGATTCTTCACGTCGAAAACCAAACCGGGCTAGCCTATGTACATCGCGGGCTAACTCCCTTTTCTCTTCTTCCACATGTGACACACTAACCATAGATACACGACTCAAAGCAGCCGCAACCACATTTGCTTTTCAAGGGTGGTAAAGGGCACTCATATCATAATCTTTCAAAAGTTCCAACCACCTCCTTTGTCGGAGATTCAATTCTTTTTGGCTAAAAACATATTGAAAACTCTTGTGGTCGGTAAACACATCCACATGTACCCCATAGAGATAGTGTCTCCAAATCTTTAAAGCAAAGACTACGGCCGCTAGCTCAAAGTCATGAGTTGGATAATTCTTCTCATGCACCTTGAGTTGTCTCGAGGCATAAGCTATAACCGTACCGTGCTTCATGAGGACACAACCCAAACCCATTCGGGAAGCGTCACAATATACTACAAACCCTTCGGTGCCCTCCGGTAAGGTCAAAACCGGAGTGGAGGTGAGCTTATCCTTCAACAATTGGAAGCTCTTTTTACAAGATTCCGACCATTCAAACTTGGACTTCTTTTGAGTTAAGGCTGTTAATGGAGATGCAATAGATGAAAATCCCTCAACAAACCTCCGGTAGTAACCGGCCAAACCCAAAAAGCTTCGGATGTCGAAAGGACTCAAAGGTCTAGGCTAACTTTTGACCGCTCGATTTTCTTTGGATCAACTTCTCTACCCTCACTAGAAACAATGTGACCAAGGAAAGCAACCGATCTTAGCCAAAACTCGCACTTGCTAAACTTAGCATAGAGTTGGTGATCTTTGAGGACTTGCAATACTATCCTCAAATGATTCATGTGATCATCCTCACTTTTAGAGTATATCAAGATGTCATCAATAAAGACAATAACAAAAGAGTCCAAATATTTTCTAAACACACGATTCATAAGGTCCATGAAAGCCGCCGGGGAATTTGTAAGACCAAAGGACATCACTAAGAACTCAAAATGACCATATCTTGTTTGGAAGGCTGTTTTCGGAACATCAACACCTCTCACCCTAAGTTGGTGATAACCCAACCTCAAATCAAATTTTGAAAAGTAATTCCCTCCTTGAAGTTGATCAAATAAGTCATCAATTCTAGGGAGTGGATATTGTTCTTAATGGTCATCTTATTTAATTATTGGTAATCAATACACATACGAAGAGATCCATCCTTCTTCTTCACAAATAACACTGGTGCACCCCGAGGAGATATACTAGGTTGGATGAAACCCTTATCCAACAAATCTTTGAGTTGAACTTTTAATTCCTTCAACTCCGCCGGGGTCATCCGGTAAGGAAGGATTGAAATGGGTTGTGTATCCGGCAATAAATCTATGCCGAAATCTATTTCTCGTTAGGGAGGAATCCTGGGTAAGTTATCGGGAAAGACTTCTAAAAAATCCTTCATTACGGGGACTGACTCCGAAGGAGGAATCTCAGACTCAGGATCATTGACCCTCACAATATGATAGATACAACCCTTAGAAATCAACTTACAAGCTTTTAGACATGAAATGATCCTTCCCCTAGGAACGAAATTTCCTTCCTTCCATTCTAAAATGGGTTCATTAGGAAATTGAAACTTCACAATTCGGGTCCTACAATCTATGGACACAAAACAAGCATGAAGTCAATCCATCCCCAATATAACATCAAAGTCTAACATATTAAGTTCCACCAAATCAACCAAGGTGACTCTATTGGGAAATGATATGGGACAACCCCAATAAACTCTTTTAGCAACTATAGAATCACCCACCGGGGTAGAAACCGAAAAAGGTTCATCTAGGACATTGGGAAGCATATCAAACTTTATAGCCACTAAATGGGTTACAAATGACAAATTGGCACCGGGATCCAACAATGCATAAACATTAATTGAAAATACTTGTAGCATACCGGTCACAACATCCGGAGAACTCTCTTGATCACCTCGGGATTGGAGAGCATAGTAGCGATTCTTTTTAGGAGCATCGGGTTTTAGGCCACTTGCTTGTGATTGAGCATTATCCCTTCCTTGAGCCTTTAGCATAGGGCAGTCCCTCCTCATGTTGCCGCTCTTACCACAACCATAGCAATTACCCGTGCCAACTAGCCACTTGCCTTTATGTTTTCGATCACACTTTGTACAAATAGGCTTCTCAACATAAGGGCCACCGCCTCTTTCTTCTTGAGGCTTGGGGGTAGACACTTTACCTTTGTTGACCCTTGGAGTGGTAGGAGGACCTTGGTTGGAAAACCTCTTTTTGAACTTTGGCTTATCTTGGATTTCAAACCTAACCTTAGAAGAATTTCCATCATCGGCCCTTGACCTCTTCAATTCTCTACCAACTTGCTTAGGCTTTTGCTCCTCAATTTGTTCGGCATGAAACATAAGACAAGAAATGTCCATGCTTGGGATTAGCACGACCTACCTACATTCATTCACCACAAGATCGGATACGCCCATAACAAATTTGTTCATTGTAGCTACAGAGTCCGACACCAAAGTAGGAGCATGCTTGGACAATTAAGTGAACTTGAGGCCATACTCCTTCACACTCATACCCCCTTGAAGGAGGTTGATGAATTCTTGCATTTTCCTCTCCCTTAGTTCCAAGGGGAAAAACCTATCAAGAAAAGTTGTCTTGGATGTAGCCTAACTTATCGGACCCTCTCTAATAGGTCTCCCATCCTTCCATTGTTCATACCACACTTGTACCACATCTTTGAGTTGATAGGTGGCTAACTCCGCCTTATCTTGAGAAGACACACCCATAGCCTCTAGAACCTTAAACACTTCATCAATGAACCCTTGTGGATCCTCTTTCACTTTGGAGCCAAAGAAAGTGGGGGATTCATCCTTGTGAAATCCCTTATCCTAGAAGCGGTAGTGCTAGCATTGGGGTTCACTTGAACCCTAGCATCCCTAGCAACTTGAGTGGCCAACACTTGAGTCAAATTATGAATAGCCGACCTTATATGAACTTTAGACATAGCCGCTTCTTCAATAGGAACTTGAGGGTTTTGAGCAGCTTGAGGGGGAACCATGTCACTCACATTCTCCTCACCGGCCCTCCTTGCATTGTTCCTTCTTTTATTCATTGCCTATAAGCACAAGAGAAGGATTAGAAGAAAAGGACTAAATAGAGTTAAGACTCTTAGGCACGACTATGGAATAACAAAAGAGTGAAAGATCCTAAGCATCTTGTAGCCTCTCATTCATAAGTGTGGCGCGCTTCACACCCATGAACAAGACTCTACTCGACATGGTTTCTTGTGACATAAATCCTACATTATTCTCAACCTTATGCTCTAATACAAAGTTTGTAACAACCCGAGAGCACCCCCTAGTCGTTACCGGCGTATTCGACCTCGAAGAGGTCTTATACAAGCCCTTAGCATTCATCATAGCATGTATCATAGAATGATATCACGGAATATTTAAAACTTTTACATTGGAAGTTCAACTTCCCTTCATATATGAAAATCAGAATCTAACTTCGTCACAATGTAACATCTAGACATAGAAGTATTGAAAATGGGACTTAGCCCTTACATCAATAAGAAGTCTTGAAATAGGAAAGTACAACAATTTCTTTCAACATAAGCAAAGAACTAAACATAGAAGCTAGATTATAGGGTCTTGTCCTCGGACCCACCAACTTGGGGAAGCAACTCCAAGTGTCTTGAGAAGTAAGCTTGAATCCTCAACGGCCCAAATCTAAATGTTTGGGGAAAAGGGAGAAAATATGGGATAGTACAACACACGTACTAAGTATGGCTACTATGCTTAAAAACCACTGAAACATGCATAAAAGGACATTTAGTCAAGACATGTTTTTTACAATGTAAATCCAATATGCACACAAAGTAAGCATCATAATCCAAACCAACAAAATATCGTCCCAACATGTAGACAACCCAAGCAATACTAGTGCAATCCAAAGAATAGAATCCCATAGCCCTATTCAAAGCTAAGTATCACATTAAGAAACCTATTTCATTCATACATTCATATGACCATATTTCATCATAACTTACCATATTCATCATGATCATACATAACGTAGCTTCAACATACATAAGTCATAATCATCAGAATCATAAGAGAACACTACTACAACCATATCTTAGGATCCCACAAGTGCAATGTGCAACAAAAGTCCCATACCCTCCCTTACACTATGTAGAAACCCTTCAGAAAGCCCTAGTAAGAGTTCACACCTCTCATACATTCATTTACTTTTACATTAGGCAAATATTGTAATAACCAACATAGACCATGAGAGCTACATAGAATCCGGTGTTCTACTCCCACACCGAAAAGAGAGGGTTCACACTTGCCTAAGGTGTAACCATTCGTACATAGCTATCTAGGTGGATCCACTAAGCTAGAGTCCTATGTGGGCACATAGTTAAAGATCAAGGAGATTGCTTCTAGAAACCATAACTTACTAAATGTGGGGGTTTCCATCTCATGAGACAACACATACCGTGGGTAATCCAAACTTGCTAAATGTGAGGAAACCCATGTTGGGAGCTGGACTTACTAAACGTGAGACCCCCATCTCATTTACATGCCCTTTCGGTGCTAAACATCTAATTCCCTTTTGTAATCATCTATAGTCATCAGATAAATTCACATTAGCCTTTACTACACTCTTATGTAGACATCTTACCATAATAGCTCATATGTGTTCATAAGTGAGTAACAATCCTTTCACTTTAGAAACACTTAGCAAGTGAGTAAACCTTTCACTTTACATTACACTATAATCATGAGGACTACCTTTTAATCATATAGCAATCATACCATAACATACATATATACTTCATAGCTAATTCAAGTGTAGAGGGTTAAGGATGAGGAAACTAGGTCATTAACACCACAACAACACATTAGGTATAACATTATTACAATCTAAGTAATTCACCTTTCATACTTGAGTTCAAAGAAGAACCAACCTTCATACCTTCTTGCCTTTCATGGGACATCCATACTAATACAAGGTAGTTCATGAAGTAATAACATAATCAACATCAATATAAGCAATTGACATATTCTCTTCATACCCTTCAAGGCTTCATTCAAAGACTCAACCCTAATTTCATAGATATTATACATAACCTAAGGTAGATTTAACATACAAACATAAATTACATAACATCACATTCAATTCATAGCCTTCAATTAATATCCAACAGAAACTAGGGTTAGAATTAGGAAAAGAAGGAGAAACATAGGTCTCATGGGGAATTCTTCAAGAAACCACCAATACAACATAAATTTATCCATAATTGTTGATATAACATCAATCAAAGTCATTTTATAACATCAATTTCACTTTAGAAAGAAGACCCACATTTTTGGATTGAAACCTAGAAATTGGAGATTTTGAAATTCATCTTGTAGGGGCTTCTTGGGGAAAAGAATCCCAAGAGTGATAAGAAACCATACCTTATTGAGGAATTAACCACGAAAATCCGATTTGAAACCTTAGAGAGTTGGTCTTCTTCTTGATGCTCCAATGCTCTTCAATGGAGTTCTTGAGAAAAGAGAGAGAGTAGAGAGAAGGAGGAACTTTAGGTTTTGATCTTTGGGGTTTTGTGTTTGAGTGATAAAAGTGAGGTAAATTGACTTAAAAATCATTATATACCCATCCCCTAAAGTACACTAAATACCCCTCACTTAGTTGGACTCTTTAATGAAGTAAAAATCAATTTCTAAATTTCTACATTTTTATCGCAGAGCAAGTTCGTGACGCGGAGCTGTTCCCTAAAGATATTTGGAATGAAATTTTGAGGCTCTAATTCATTATTCACAAGGTGAGGCTCTAACTTAATTCATACAATTTCTGGGGGTGTTACAAGTAAATACTGAAGGCTCTGGTGATCGGTGAACACATCTCTATATGAACCCCGTATAGATAATGTCGCCAAATTTTTAGGGCAAACACAACTGTAGCCAACTCAAGATTGTGTGTAAGATAATTCTACTCATGCTTCCACAACTATCTAGAGGCATATGTAATAACCTTACCATGCTGCATAAGAACACAACCTAGGCATTTCTTGAGGCATCACAATAAACAACATAGCCCTCATTACCATCTAGAAGAGTTAGGACATGTGCAGTGGTAAGCCTTTTTTTTAGTACATGAAAGCTCTGCTCGTATGACTCGGTCCACTTAAACTTCGTTGCCTTATATGTAAATTTTGTCAGTGGTGCAGAAATAGAAGAGAATCCCTCCACAAACCTTCGGTAATACCCCGCCAAGCCTAAAAAGTTGCGAACCTCAGTCGCATTCAAGGGACTCAGCCAAGTCATCACTGCTTCAATCTTTTGTCCATCAACCTTAATACCCTCACTTGTAATAACATGACCAAGAAAAGCTACTGAGGTAAGGCAAAAATCACATTTAGAGAATTTAGCATATAACCTGCATTCTTGGAGAGTCTGCAATACAGCTCGCAAGTGGTCTGCATGCTCTGCTTCCGACCGTGAATATATAAGAATATCATCAATAAACACAATCACAAATTCATCCAAGAATGGTTTGAAGACCCGATTCATAAGATCCATAAAAGTTGTTGGGGCATTTGTAATCCCAAAAGACATGACAAGGAACTCAAAATGGCCATACCTCGTCCTAAATGCTGTTTTTGGGATATCAACTTCCCTGACTCGCAACTGATGGTAACCAAACCACAAGTCAATCTTGGAAAAGCATTTGGCACCTTGCAATTGATCGAATAAGTCATCAATCCGTGGAAGAGGATATTTATTCTTTATAGTGACTTTATTTAGTTGTCTATAGTCAATACACATCCGCAAGGATCCATCTTTCTTTCGAACAGAGAGCACTGGGGAACCCCTTGGGGAAGTACTTGGCGTGATAAAGCCTTTATCGGGCAAGTCCATTAGTTGTTCCTTCAATTCTCTTAGTTCTGCAAGTGCCATTTTATAGGGAGGAATCGATATACGTTGTGTATTAAGAAGCAAGTCTATAGAGAAATTAATTTCCCCTTTTGGGGGGAATTCCTGGAAGATCATCAGGGAATACCATTGGAAATTCATTCACGATAGGAATTGACTTAAGAGCCATGGGCTTCTTATCAATATCATGTACATGAACCATATGGTATATGCAACCTTTAGTAATCAACTTTCGAGCCCTAAGGTATAAAATAAACTTACCATTAGGTGTCACTACATTACCCTTCCACTCAAGGACTGGCACACCTGGAAAGTAAAATCGGACCATCTTTGCACAACAATCAATATTAGCATAGCAAGCTTCCAACCAATCCATACCCATGATAACATCAAAATCTAGCATAATCAACTCAACTAAATCAGCAAAAGTTGGACGATAATTAATTAATACCGTACAACCCCGATAGACACGACTACCTAAAATAGAATCGCTAACCAGTGTAGACACCTCAACTGGTTGTGGCAACAACTCAGATATCATTTCAATCTTACTAGAAATAAATGGAGTGATATATGAAAATGTAGAGCCAGGGCCTATCAATGCGCAAACAACTTGAGAAGATATCATCAATATACCTGTAACAACATCAGGGTATGCCTCTAAATCCTGTCGTCCTATGAGTGCATAAAAGCAATTCTGACCACCGCTCGAACTTGTATCTGCTTCACCTCTCCCTCTACCACGACCCTGAGTAAACTGTGGTCCTGGTCGTGGGGCATGGACTGAGGGTGAAGATGTTACTGTGAATCCTGAAGGTTGAGCTAGATATCCTCTGCTCAACCTTTGGCACCGACTAATAAAATGTCCCTGTCTTCCCACAATGATAACATGCACATGAACCCTATCTACACTACCCAGTGTGCGGCTTACCGCATTGTGTACAATGAGGAGTGGGATTTCTTAACTGTACTGAACGATCCTGTCGACGACCTTTAGGCTAGCCTGAGCTCTGACCTGATCCTGACTGACTATAATGATCAAATCGTGGTCCTTACACCTGTGGTGAAACATTACCCACTGGCTGAGGTGGATACTGATAGAAAGGGGGCCTAAAATCACCATGTGGCTCCCTATAAGACCCCATAGTGCAGACCCTCTTAATCTGCTCTCTATCCCTGCGGGTATCACGAATCCATTTAGAAAGGTCCTCTATAGTCTAAGCGAAAGCCTGTTTACGGGAAATATCTACATCATCTGATAGAGATGCTACCCTATAATCTCTGGTCAAATGATCTGCCAAACCATCAACATAACGATGAACTCTGGCTCTCATGGTACGTACAATATCTGGTGCATATCTTACCAAAGAACTAAACTTGTGGCTATAATCCCTCACACTCATGGTTCCTTGCTTCAGATTGATAAACTTGTCAAGACGGGCCTCTCGAACTTCCCGTGGCAAATAGTCGGCAAGGAAGGCCTCAGAGAAGTCATCCCACTCTACTTGCGGAGCATCAGCTCCTCTCGATCTCTCCTATGCCTCATACCAAAGGATGGCTACATCACGTAGCCGAAAAGAAGCCAACTCCACTGCCTCTGTGACGGAGGCATGCATTACCCTCAATGCTCTATATATATGGTCTATAAAGTCCTGGGGATCCTCTGTAAAACTAGATCCTATAAATAACGGAGGGGACAAATGAAGAAACTCTCGTACCTTCGAACTTTCCGACCGGTCTCTCTAAATATCTATTCCTGACTCCAGTTGTCGCTCATGAATAGAAACCATCCTAGTCAGCAACTGAACTGCCTCTCCCATCCCCTTATCCCCAAAGATCTCTGGTGGAGAAACAATAGGTACTGGAGGTCCTATGTTCGTAGCTTCCTCAGGTACTAATGGAACTAGTGAGGTTGGGGGTACTGCATCTCCTCATGCTTCAATAGGTGCCGGGGAGGCAGGTACTAGGGTACTGGAGATCCACCCTATGCCTCAGAGGGAAATCTATCTCTTTGACCCGGTGGGGTACGGCTAGTACCCTCCCTTGGATCCATACCTATCTCTCGATCTCCCATATCCGGAGTAAGTGTAGCCTGTTAGATAAGAAACATAAAGCACGACTTAGATTTCAAAAGTTCTTATACTTTTGCAATATAGCACGATCTATCAGTTTAATGAAATGTAACCATTCCTAAATGCCCTGTAGCCTCTTGATTATATGTGTGGTGCACAACACACCCATAAACAAGACTCTCCTAGAAACGGCTTGTGGACCCCCAGGATACGACCTGCTCTGATACCAAGTTTGTCACTCCCCAAAATAGTGGGCGTAAATGGCACTTGATACCCTAATACATCGAGTTACCCACTGAAACATACAAGCTAAACCAAACTTGTGATATTCATAACCTAACCTTGTTGATATTCATAACAAGTTTAAGGTGACTTACTTAGTTCCTAACTTGGTTCCTAGATAATTTATAAAAGAAATATTTCAAAAACCAAGTCTTCTAATAGTTTACATTTAAATTATATTTGAGAGTTTTGAAGGTCATGAGCTACTTTAAAGTTTTTCTTTAATAATAACCTTAATGGAGAAAGAGGGCTACTCACAAGTAGTAAGGGTCTCGCGTGACATTTTAATTCGCATCAGCTAAGGAAGAATACGAATTCATACGTCGAACACTCTATTTATCCGAATGAGTGAAATATCAAAATAACAAAATCATGAAAATTATTCAGCTGAGATCCCAATGCCTTTTACTGAAGGTCTTTCTAGCAAGAGAATAGAAAATATCACATTCGGCGTTTTAGGAATTTCCCAGGAGTGGTGCTAAAATGAGGGACGTAGCTTCGCCTTAACATACCTTTTCAATGAACGCACAAATGGCCGTAGCTTCTTTACAAAAGTTGTTCCTTACATCCAAAACTTTGCAAAACACTATATATACACAATTGGTACACCTATAAACAGTTCATAATTGTTTTTAAATCGGCAGATTTGCCAAATGGCCTCAACTTGATGAAACATCCGTAGAACTTCATAAAAACAATCATAAAAGAGTTCTGAGAAGATTACCTTAGTTAACCAAGTGTAGACCTTGAAGAAACACCAATAACTACAAATTTATATCTTCAAAAACTTGCTCCAAAGATAGCTAATAGAAGGGGAAAACGATTACCATGTGTAGATATCACGTTTCTAGGCACGGGTGCAATCTTTAATGGTAGAAATCATCAAAAACTAACCTTCATCATGAAAGTACTCCATAGGAACACTCTCTTAAGCTTTATTTCTGTTTTGGATGTAAACTGAAATGTTTTCATGGCTTAAAACGTTGAGTAAGCTGACATACCACATTTTTTACCCGACCCAGATCTGACCCGGATTCTGCCCCGGCAGTCCATAACCCTCATAACTTTTTACTCCGATGTCGGTTGGATACGGGGTTTTATGCGTTGCAAACTAGACTCGTAGGTATTCGATTTAATGGGTGATAGGCCTTTTAACTCTTTGTATATTGGAAAAAAAACATCAAAGACGTTTTACCCAAAGTTAAGAAAATATTATTAGAGAAACTTCGATAATTTTTGCCGACTTTAGTTTCACTAATTTTCTTGACTTCAAAACTTAACATACGACCCTTGTGCTATGATAATACCTCATAACACACTATTCTTAGCATGTTTTACACTCATAGGCTTATCCACAAGGTATGGGACAAGTTAAACCTTTCAAACAAGCGAAGTTCTACCCGAGCCATTTCTTTTATCTTGAACTATGTTTGAAGGGTCCCTTTGATCTAAAACTTTAGTTTAGTTCTTTAATATTGCCACCTACTTGCAATCTTAATCTCCAATGTATGATACAAAGTCATATACACCTCATATAACCATGCCATACTACGCCACATATATTATGCACGATTACAGAAAAAGTACGGGATCTTACATTACCATTAAGTGGGGGATGGTACGTTGAGTAGTGAAGTTCTGGTGAGTGTTGATATCCTTAACCCTTTCCTTCTATCCTATTCAAGCTTGAGACCAACAGTTCCTAGTAGGTTGTTCATGTTTTGGAGTCTTGTGTGGATATGTGTTTCCATGGTGTCCTTATGTTGTGCATGTTCTATTTTAATTCATGTTTATATGAGAAAATTATTTTTCATTATTTATGTTCCTCGTGTTGATGTGCATTTAGTTAAATTGCATATATGCTTCATGAGGCTAAATGTTGAACATGCCTAAATGTGTTGTTATGAAGATATTGCATAATTGTGCTTTTGAGAAAAAAAATGCTTAAATGTGCCTAATAATGTTGTGATGACCATGATGTGATTTGGAGAAGGAAGTTCCTACAATGAAATGTGAAATGTTGAAGTTTTCATGCATAATGAGTTTTTTGAAGTAGTTCCTACTTGCTTGTATTGCATTGAGGTTGTATGAACTTTTGTGATGTGGAATTGATGTTTACTTCTATGTTTATGCATTTATATTGATGTTGCATGCATGATTGTGGAATTCAAGTCTTGAGTCGTTACTTCTAAATGTGTTTAAAGTGTCATTCGAGGACGAATGTTCCCAAGTGGGGGATAATGTAACACCCCGTAAAAACTAGTAAGACCTAGCTAATGCTTGACGGAATCTAGTAGGTGAAACTAGAACCTCACATGTGAGTTTGAAGTTAGTAACTTGATTTTATGTTGTTACATGTCTCCCCGAGTGAAGGTTGAGGAATTTAGGAGCTAAACGTCAAGACATGACTATAACGCCTGGAAACTAGTAAGTTGCACTAGCGTGTTGTAGTGTCTTGTAGTAGAGTTTTGGAGTGTTGTATGAGGGTTAAAAATCAAAATAAATGGCTCCCATACTTAGAGAATGACATGTTTAGGGGTTAAACGTCCGGGTACGATTCCCCAAAGACCACCCAAGGGGTCCTTGAGGAGGACCCCAACACTGCCCAAAAAGCTGTCAAAACAGCTTGGTTCACGGAAGCCATTCACGCCCCTTAGACCAACCCATGCCCCATAGGTCATGGGCGTGGGTTAGGACTTAGTCTAGGGATGCTTGGCCTTCATTTTCGAGCCCCATCCCTGACCAATGTACCAGCAGTACGGTCAGTAGGCCCACTCACGGTCCGTGAGTGGTGGGCTTGAGTGAGGGGCTGCAATGCTGTCAAGAAGTCGGCCAAGGTAAGCGAGGGTCTAATAATTTCTAAACCAATTATTTTAGTTTAGGGTCGTTTATTCTGATTGAATAGACCTATATAAACTATTTTAAGTCATTTAAACACACTTTATTAAATCATAACCCGAGACCCCAAATCAAAACCCTCCCTCTCAAACTATTTTCTCTCTAAGAACTCCATTGAAGACTTCAAGTTCCCAAGGTCAATTTCATCAAGATTTTCAAAGATATTTCAAGGGGATTTCATAGATTCTCATCTAATAGGTATGGTGGTTTTGATCCTTGTCTAATCTTCCATTCAATGAGCTAATTCAAAGAAGATTTCAAATCACAAAAAAGTTGGGTTTTAACTCAATCTCATGGGTTCTTGCATCAAACGTTTTAAAATGAAAAATTATGATTATATTGATGTTTAATTGATGGTTTTAGATGAAAATATCCTATGAACCCATGATTTATCTCAATTCCTAAATTGTGACTCCTAAAGTGGGTTTATTGATTTTGAATGAATGTTGATGGGTTTATGCTTAGACTGGTTTGGATTATTGAATTGTAACATTATCTATGTCTAATTGTGGTGAATTTTTGGTGAATTGAGGATCTGTGATCATAGACTTGAAAGGGCAATTTGACCTAATTTACTAGTTGAGGCGGGGTATCCAGTAACAATTTGTTATCCTATAATAAACTAATGTAATGAATGTCAAATACTACATGGGGGAATAATGCCAAGCACTGAGTGGATATGCATTGAGAAGGGTGCTCATACGTTAGTTGAGGTGGGGCATTTAGTAGCAATCTCTTGAGATGGATTCCCTCACGTGAGTTGAGGCGGGATATCTAGTAACAATCTCCCTATCCCATAAACTATGTGCCCACAGAGGTCTAGCAAGTGGAGATCCACTTAAGGCTAAAGAACAATGGTCCTACCTTAGGAAAGTAGGAATCCCTTATCCGGTATGGGTGACACCGGGATTCCATGTCAAGCTCTCATGGTCTATGTCGGTTAAGGCTTACCCCCACAAAGAATGTTAGTGAACTATGGCTTCTTAAGGATGTACTACTTAGTGTGGGTGGTGGTATGGGACGCCATCTATGCATTGTACAAGTAGGCATTTGAGAGGAGCCATGGTGTGTTCCTTATAATGTTAATGTAACGAATGGAGTCTTATGATCATGTTAATGAAGAATGTTGATCTTGTGTCTAATGAATGAAGGTGTTCTTAATGAATGGTGACTTGAATGTTTATATATGTAATGAAAGAATGCATGCTACACTTAGATTGTAAATATGTATGAGTTGCTTCCTTCGTACTACTTGTCGAGACTGAATGTTCCTAGTCTATGGTGACTTCAAAAGCGCACTAGGGTGAGTAGTAGTATGGGATGCTACTTACATATTGCACAAGTGTGACTTAGAGTTATCTTAGGTGATGGTCCTTATGTGATGATCATGTCTTAAATAATGTTTATGTCTCTATGAATGTATAGTGTTGAAGGTGGAAAGGTTGAATGGCAAGTTCAGTTTTGGTGACCTTAGAGTGGTACCTTGGTGTGGATAGTGGTATGGGACACTATCCATACATTGCACAAGGTATGGCCTAAGGGTTTCTTTAAGTGAAGGGTTATGTAAAGGTAATGGGTTATATATGTTGAACATGTCTCTATTGTGATAAACGACTTGTATGTTGGTTATGATTGAGTATTATGAGTCTTATACTTGTATTTCATGAAGGTTTACCAAAATAAGATAAAAAAAGGTCTTTCAAACAAATGTCCTTTTCGAGCATGTTTTGCATTGCTATCGTACTTAGTACTCTATGTGCTAACCCCATTCTTCTTCTATGTTTTTACTACAAGTGTAGGTTATGGTAACTAAGTGGATCTCTCTAGTTGGAGCTTGGAATAGACTTCTTCCAAGACAACTTTTGGGTATGTCCTCATAGACCGAGGACAAGGACTTTTCATGTTTTGAGTTCTTTTACATTTTAGACTATTGTTAAGAGTTTGATTGTAAATGGCCATGACCCTATCTTGTATAAAGTTTTGTCTAAGATGGCCATGTGAGACTTCAGTATTCCGCTGCTTTATAAATGAGTTTTCGATAGTTGGATTTATTAAGAAAAGTTTTAATTCCGCATTATTTTTATTACCTATGCGATGAATGAATGCTATGAGGCTTGCATAGGACTCCTTCAAGGTCGAATACGCCGTGTTACGACTAGGGGGTGCTCTCGGGTCGTGACATTTGGAGAGTCGACCTTATCTCCACACGTTTCATAGCCCTTGTATCAATAGGAGATTGAGGAACTTGAGGATCTTGGGGAGGAACTCTCCCATCCTCATTCTCCTCTCCCCTTCTTCTAGCGTTCGCCCTTCTTGTATTCATTTTCTGAAGACACAAGAGAAGGGTTAGGGAAAGGACTTTATAGAGTTAGAACTCTAAGGCACGACTAAAGAGTAATGAAAGAAGTGAAATTTTCTAAAACGTCTTATAGCCTTTTGTTTTGATTACCAAGTTTGTCACGACCCAGAGGTACACCCTATATGTAACACGACGTACTTAACCCCGAAGGGGTCTCATAGAAGCCCTTAACATTCATAACATAAGATCAAAGAATAATGAAGAGTAAAAACACCATTTCAAAGTCTTAAGAATTTTTTCATGAAAGTAAAGCAAAAGTCTAGATTTATCTCATATTGCCATCTATTACAATAGGAGTCTCAAAATAGGGTCACAACCTGAACAACATAGTTCTCAAATCAAAGTACAAGAAGAGAAACTAGAAGATCATCATTCGTCCTCAAACCGTGAGGACTTCCAAATAAGCGAGGAGAATAGTCAATCCAAGCTTTGACCAATAGAAGAAGCACGCCTAATCAACCGGGCCCTACACTTATAGAAAATTGTAGAAAATATGGGTTAGTACAAAAATGCACTAAGTATGATAGCCATTAAAGAAATCATTGAAATATGATAAAAAGGACATTTTGTTTGAAAACCATGCATTTTACCATGTTTGAACTTATCATGCATACATTGGAATTCATAAGTCATAAATCATACCAAAATGCATAAATCATCATCTCATAGTGACAACATATCATAAGTACCCTCCAAGTCCATTTGTGCAATGTAGGAGTAAGGTCCCATACCCCTACTCCTACTAAGTAAAGCTTCTTGAGTAGCTATGGTCTATAAGTCACCTTCTTGTTCATATCAACATATTTAGGGAATAAGCCTTAACTGACATAGACCACGTGAGCTAACATGGAATCTGGTGTCTACCCCACACCGAAAAAGGGTGTTCTACTTGCCTAAGGTAGAAACATACTCTTTAGCTTAGGTGGATCCACTAGCTAAAGACCTATGCAAGTACATATTTATGGGATAAGGGCATTGCTACTAGAAATCCAACCCCAACTAACGGAAGAGCTTCCATCCCAAGAGATTGCTATTAGGAAAACCCAACCTCAACTAACGGAAGAGTTCCCATCTTATATCAATGTACACTCGGTGCTAAGCATTGATTCCCACTATTTACATATTAAGTCTTGACTTAAGTTCATAATCATGGAAGAATGTCTTGACAATCTATCCAACATAATCATACTATAGCTCCTAGATTCATAAGGTGAGACTAGTCTTCCAACCATAGAATCATCATATGTGACAAACCTTTCACATCATATCATATTCATACATAAATGTGTTCATGAGTATAACAACCCAACACAACAACAACTTGATCATGATTAAATTCACTTTACTCTCAAAGTGTTCTCTGGCCTTTAAATAGCCCTCATAATCATGCATAATTAACATCTCTTGCCTTTCAAGGCCACAAGTCATCAACATATCCACAATTACTAAGATAGACATAATTGATAGTATGATTCAAGTAACCCAACAATAATAAGCATAACCTCATATCAATCTTTTTAGAATCAACAATTCATATCATAAGATCAAAATTTGGGAAATTAGGGATTTCATGGGTTCTTGGGGGAATTCATCACAATTCAACAATAAATCATCAATTCAATCATAATCCATCATAAATCATCCATTAAAAATGTGTTTGGAAAGAACCCACAAGATTGAAGACAAGCCCTAATTTTGGAGAAATCACTAGTTTTGAAATTCAATGTGGATGGATTCCTTGGATGGAAATTAAACATGGATGAATACTACCATACTTTAGTAATGTTTTCTTCAAAAAATTTTAGTGAAATCTCCTTGAATCTTCAAGCCCTAGCTCCAATTCTACCTTCTTCTTCTTTGATTTCTAGAGAGAGAATCTTTTGGAGAAGATGATGTTTTTGGGTTTTCTTTTTTATTGTAGAAAAAGTGACTTAATTGGGGGAAATTTGAGTCTAAACAATCTTATATACTTACTAGGGAAAGAGTAAAACATTGTAGGATTAATTTGGGAAGAATAACTAAGGACCCCCAACACTTTAACTTTAATCCACTTAGCTTACCCGACTTGGCTGGCCAAGGGCACTAGGCAACACGCTAAGTGGTCCCTTGGCTCGCCAAAATTTCCAGAATGCTCCCTCATGGAGCAGTTCACTAGGCGATGGGGAGGGTCTTTGTCGATGCGCCAAGTAGGTTGACAAGCCCCGACCTAGCTCGCCTAATATTCTAGTAGCTAGGCCTAGGGGGGAGGGGGGGCTGCCCAATTAGGCGATGGGGCTCACTTGGCTAATCGCCAAGTGACTTGGGCGATTGCTACTGCCCCTCGCCGAATGGTTCAATGAAAAAAATTGTTTTCCTTCATTTTTGTTAGGTAGTTTAGGCCCTTGCCCTCATCCTAGACTTTTACACCTTTCATTTTAGTTTTAGTTTAGTCTACACATTTTCGGAATGTTACATTTTATCTCTTTCAACACTCTATCATGTTCTTCGACTTTGTTGAGAATGCGTGAGAGTGTTTCTTCTATCCATCCAACCTCATAATCCTTGGGCTTTTTACGCTCATGGGAAGGGATGTACCTATCTTTCTTTTTGTACAGCACTTCAAATGCCATGATATTTTTGGTCATGCGATCGAGAAGTTGGGATGTTGTTGCATAGGTTTTTCGCATTATCCCACCAGGCGAAAGCTGGCCAACCACTCCTCTGTTTACTGAATCAAGACTTCGATAGAAATAGTCCAGCAGGATTTTATCTGGGATTCCATGAGTTGGGCACCAAAACAATAATTTCTTAAATCTCAGCCACGTCTCATGGATTGGCTCACCCTCCAAGCGCTTGAAATCTAGAATGTTATCCCTAAGAATCATCATCTTCGGAAGAGGGTGGCTCAATTGGTTACCATTTCTACCATTAATGCTCATTTCCTCTATTTTAACAAGTAAAACAAAAACCAAAACTACAAGTAAGTAGATTCAACTATAACTAAAAAGAATACAATTCAACTTCACCAAAAGAATTTAAAACAACACCATTCCCCGGCAGCGGTGCCATTTTGATTAATAACATTTCAAAGACACTTTATCCAATTCTAAGTGTCAACGATCGTAAATCAATATAAAACCCAACTAAATGAGTTGGGGTCGAATCCACAGGGAGCGGTACATGTTTCAGATTTGATTTGGAAGTATAAATGTGGTCAAATCAGCCATATGAATAAAAATTATCGAATAAAGACATTATTCAAATTAAGGGGTGACACGAATGTCAAATGGGTGTTTTGGATTTACTTATCTGCTAACAGCAATCACAAACAATACAAATTAACAATATAGAGACGGATTCTTTGGATGTGAGCGATTATAGGCAATTATAGGTAATTAAGTAATTACAACTATTAGTAAATAGTTAGATATTAATGAGTAGGCTAGGCGATAAGAGAGGTAATATTCTCTCAAACAATTTCCCCCAATCAGGTGATTTCTCTCGAACATCAACAATCATGAAAATTAAGAGTAGCCCACACCTTAATAAAGAGTAGCTCCAATTTGATGATTCTCAAAGACCCACTTCCAATTTCTCAAAAAGTGAATTCCTTCAATCCTTCAAAGCTAAGGTAAACTCTATAGATAATTCTTCTAAGAGTTCGGTAAAGAAAGTTGGATGCGCCGATCCAATCAGTGAGCCACCCTTTGGTCTCTTCCATCGCCCTTTCTCCTTGGCATTCAATATCCGCAAGGTCTGGAACTTTGGGTGATCTATCTTGGCTTCGCGGAATCATTCAGTGATCCATCGACTGCTCATTTTCATCACTGACTTGGTACTTTCCTTCAGAGCTTGGCACACAAGAACTTTAGGCGGTGATCTGAGCCACCCGGTGACACGCCGAGTACTTTTGGCGATCCTCAGACTCGCCCTTCTTCAGTTCTTTAGCTTGTTTTGTTCCTTTTTGCCTGCTAGTATCCTTGCTTTGTTCCTCAATCCATATACCTAAAAATCAAGGATTTAACATCAGTTATTGACACAAATTAAGCATTTGAGGACACTAAATTTATATAAACAAACCCCTAAATGAGTCCAAATCTTGGACTCATTAATAAACTTAAATCATAACCTTGAATTCATAAATTCAAATTCAAGGAAACTTACGAGCCAAGTCTAGAGAGTTCTTAGAGTCTTTTCAAAAGTGTTTTACAAATGTTTTAAAATTGTTTTAAGACTTGAGAATTGAGTTGAGTAAGAGCGAAGTTCATTTTCTTTAAAAGATTATATGGGAACTAAGTATTCCCAAAGAGTAAATGTTTTCACATATAAACAAAAGAGAAAACACCGAATTTCCAAGAGAGCTTGTGAGCTAGTTTTTGAGTGATATTCACAAACCACAGAGAAAGAGTTACAGTTTTAAACATGAGTTGAGTATATTTTGGGAGAAGTATTGAGCACCGATATGGGGACGAGTTCATAATAAGTTAAGTCTCCATAAACCATGTAGTCAATGTGGGTAGAAAGGATCATACTTTTTGGATCATTCCTTAATGCATTTAAGCATAGCTTAGTGGATCCACTTAGTTGAGGGGTTATATATCCCGGCAAGTTATAGGACAGTTTTGGCAGCGTGGGCGATATATTGTATCATCACAAAGCTCAAACTGATGATTGTCGGTTAGAAAATCTCCCAAACAGAGTTTGTTTTTTTTGTATTCTTATATACAACTGAGATATTATGGTATTTTGCAATACTTTAAGATGTTATCTACTGTTTAAATGCTTTATATAAAATGCATATTTATTGTTGTTTAATTTCTGCATTTTGGTGAGTATCCATGAGTTGAGTAAAGCTGAGGTAAGTATTTCTTTAAGATTCTTGTCAAGCTTACGTTTCGTTTAGAATTCCTCTCACATGCTCGTACATTCAATGTACTGATGCCATTTGTGCTGCATCGTTTTATGATGCAGATACACGTAATCAGGATCAACATCCATCGCTTCGTTGATCCAGTCGAGCATTTCAGAGTCACTTGATGAACCTTCTTACTTTCCAGAGGATCCCTTTATTATTGCTTTTTCATTTCAGTTGTTATGATAATAAGGGATATTGTCCCGACATCCCTTATAGTATTTGAGGCTTCATATACATTTAACTATAGTTCTTCAGTCTTTCCATTTCAGTTGTTTTTTTATAAGACTTGAGTTGCCACTTTGGCTAGTTGGATGTTTAATTCTAAAGCATTCTAAGTTATTTTGAGATAGTTGAGTAAATTTGCATTCGTTTTCTTTTATCAAAGCTTAAATTCTTCCGCTGAGAGTCTAGCCAGGCCAAGGGTTTGTTTGGGGCCAACAATGATTCTCGAGTGCCAGTCCCGCCCAAGGTGTACGCTTGGGGATGACAGATTTCTCCGTAGATTTCGTCACCATGTATGTGGGATTTCACTAGTGGGTTCCTTTCATCCACTAGGTCCCTAAAATTAACACAGTTCTTTGATTCTCCATATCTTGTTTAGACCTAGGGTTTCTAAAACCTTGGATTTGTATTTTAGATATTGTAGTATCCTAAATCGAAATAGCTTGTTTCTTGGAAATCTTGTTTAGTTCCTTGTATGAAACTCATAACCCTAGTTGTGTAGATTCTCTAGTTCATGAATTACACTTGCTAGGTAAGTCAAATAGATAATCATGCTCCAGATTTCAAAAGCTATATTATCAGTATATAAATTTTGCATTCTCAGATTGCATGTCAGTATTTTGAGCTATTCAGCATTTCAGTTACATTTGTGTCATATACATATTCAGTTGGAAGTAGACTTAGCATAGAGTTGGACTAGGGTTCAGCGTACCCTCATAGTCCCAAAACTACTTGACCCCATAGGAGTATAAGTCCACTCTGTTGAGCATCAAATTTAGTCCCAAAACTATGTGACCCCTGCCAAGATATATCGGGTCCTATCGATGGGGCACTTACATCAGACTCCATATTTAGCTCACGTGGTTTTATATCGATTAATAGTAGCCCCCATAGTTAAACTCTTAGTGCATTTGACAAGTTTTTCAATATATACTTCGGCATTCAGTGTAGCATGTTATTTTCATGATTAAAACTTGGTCATTGCATTCAACTTAGCTTTTCAGTTAAGTTTCAGTATTTACATTACTTCTCAGTTTGTGGCATTGCTTAGTTATGGTTGTTCAGCTTATATATATATAATATCAACTTAGTATCTATATCATGCATGCTCAGTACATTCCAAGTACTGACGCATACTCTGCGCTACATCCTTTCATTATGTCGTTCAGGTACTCAACATCCAGATCACGCTTAGATCAATTTTTGATCCGCATTCAACAGCTTCAGTGGTGAGTCCTCATATTTTGAAGACAATAGACATGCTTTTATTTTAGTCTTTACTTTCAGTTTTTAGTTTTGTTAGAGTTAGCTGGGGGCATGTCCCAGCAACTCAACTCAGTTAAAGGCTTTTAAGACATAGTAGTAGATTCAGCTTGAGTTGTTAAGCGTTTGTTTCAGTTATCGCTAAACTGTTAGTATGTTTTATATATTCAGACTAGTTGGGTTTTCCCCCACTTTCACTCATCCATTGTTTTAGCTTCCACATAGTACATATTTTATTAAGTTATTCTTAGTATACTTGATATATGCCAGACACAGGGTTAACTTTGGGTCACTCGTGATCCTAGGTCCCTGTTACGTCAAGGAGGTAGCCTAGGAGCGTGACATTAATTGTCTTAATTAGCTTTCGGGTGTTAGTAATTTCTAATTTAATTGCGGTTTTGAAGTGGGTTCAATTGGTAATTGAGTTTTAACTTAACAATTGTAGTTGCGAATGCAGTTCTAGTTTAGTGTTCTATGCTAGCTTGAGAAAGACATTTTAGAATTAAGATTACCAATTGATGATTGTAGTGATTGGGTTGTTATGGGTTCAACTGGAGAGAGTGAATCATCATCTGATTCTACCTATCTATCTATAGAGAGTAGGTAAATTGAGGTTCTGGGCTGTTCATAGTATGATGCTTGTTGAGGTTTGAGAGAACTCGCTTGACTCGTGGTAATTGATTGGGAGATGACTATTACATCGGAAGCCTAGCCTACCCACTAAAACTCAACAAACTTTTGTAATTAATAATCAACCGTATAGAGAAATTGAAAATTAATCGATAACATCCCCAAGTATCCCCATATGCATGATTACTCCCATGTTTCTCTTAGTTGTTAATTGACAAACTTTATCCCCCCATTTGACACTTGTCGTCAACCCTTTTGATTTACTTAAATGATTTCGATGAATTCTATTCCTACAACCGATTAGAACATACATTTCACTACATAATTGAACTTTCTATTGTACCATGTGGGATTGCGATAGCCTACACTTAGTATTGGATAAAGTGTAGTCGAGTGTTATCATCTGGTGACAAGGAATATCTGTTATCTGGATGAGATAATTAACGGTTATAATGCAGTGTTCAGTCTCCTTCGTCGGAAACAATGGGGTTTTCTTATCCCGATGAGATAACGAACTGTTTTGATGCCGATGTTCAATCTCCTAGGCCTTTTAATGGGTAGGGTTAGCTTAGGTGGACGTTTATGTGGGATTATAATTTACACATTGGATGTCGCATCTTATTCTATTAAAAGAAAGGGTAGAATTGATCCAATAGTAAGAGGAAAAGGTTATTTTGAGCCAAAATATAGTAGAAGGGTATATTTAGAATAGTTGAAACGTAGTTTTGGCCCTATTCCATTCTTTTAAAGAAAAAATGCAGTTAAACCAACGATATACTTAAAATTTAGTGGATGATTGTGCAGTTGAATCAAATGTTGAAGTGCCATATTTAAAGAATTATAACCGTGCCTAGGTGACACCTCAAATTTCAAGCAGTGAACCTGCTTTTAGTGTTGTATTTTTTAACTCAACTTGGTTTGTCCTCAGCTTTTTAATTTCTTCTACTGGCCAAATTTTCGTAGGAAACACTTAAAGCAGTAAGTAGTGGAGTCACAATTTTCACAATGGAGATTCAAATAAAAAAAAAATTGGCATTTGTATACTCATTACCTGAAGACCAGACCATCCTTTCATTTTATCAATGTTTGCACTTGTAGACTCATTGACCGAAGCAAGTAAAATCCTCCTCTCTTTTTCATTGTCAAAGAAAGACTTGGAAGCATAGTACTTCCCATAATCTAACCTTAATTATGATTCATTAGTTAGAGATCCCGAATCCAGGACAAAAATATTCATGTCTTGATCATATGTTTCAATCGTGTAATATTCCACTTGTTGACACCAAATTTTTGTCTGATATTTCTAAAGTTAATACTTTATAAGTATTTTATATTTTAAATAGTTCAAAATACGTGTTTTGTCATTTTAATGTAATTTGTTGTCAAAGAAAGACTTGGAAGCATAGTACTTCCCATAATCTAACCTTAATTCTGATTCATTACTTACAGATCCGGAATCCAGGACAAAAAATATTCATGTCATGATCATATGTTTCAATTGTGTAATATTCCACTTGTTGACACCAAATTTTGGTATGATATTTTTAAAGTTAATACTTTATAAATATTTTATTTTTTAAATAGTTCAAAATACATGTTTTGTCATTTTAATGTAATTTGTTGATAATTATCCTTATTCTCAAAATATTAGGATCTTCATCGGTTAATTCCGTTTATATTATTTTGTCATAGCTGGTTGAATACGTTCAAATATTTGTTTATTTTTTATAAAATTATTATTTTTGTTAAATTATATTTTTTACATGTCATTGGTTACGTTCGTTATATTTTTTCATATTCATTTTATCAGTTACTTTTGTTAATATTCATTTTTATATTTTGCATAGCCTAGAAATTCATTCTGATATGGATAAGATTTCATACACAGATATTTTATTAACCGGTGATTTTGGCCAACAATATTAAGATAGTTGTATTATACTATTGGTGGTTTTCAATTCTCTATTTAAAGAATAGCTTGCTCATTAAGTTAGGGTTGTGGAAAAAATTTAGGGGTAATTTTTCAGATTTTTTAATTCTTAAGGAATTCGTTAGTGTTCATAATTTTCCGGTGACCTTTCTGGAATCCGGCTAGTCCACCACCCATAACCCCATTTGCTTCTCTTTTTTCGGCAACCCAAACGACCAGAACCCCTACGTCCATTACTGATTCAAGTCCCTCATCATTTTTTCTCCGACCAACAACCATTCTTCTCCAACAACCAGCCAACAAAACCGCCTCCATTTCCCACCTTTTTCTGTGGAAAGCCACCAGAAATCAACACTAAATAGACCCCTAAATCACCCACTTTCAAGCCTGCAAACAGGACCCAAAAACCCAAATCAGTCTTTACCTTCCCCTCTCCCCTTACACGATTTTTTTCTTCCATTTTGCAGGTCCAGCAGCTCCCACACCCTGCCATACCACCGAAGCTCCACCAGCAGCTCACACAACTAACAACAACCAAACCGAAACTCTAAGCTCACCAGCAACGCCAACTCCGATGAAACCCAGTTATCAACGAGCTCCAAGCTCCATTTCCGGCGAGGTTTGAACTTCTAGATGTTGCTCTACTTTATTTATTTTGCTCTTCGTGTTGCTATGTTCTGTTGCATTTCAGGAGGTATATTTTGTTCCATTTAAAATATGGCCGGAGGGGTTCAAACTTCGGTCACCGTTGTTTCATTTTTTAGATCTGGCTGAAATTTCTCCATGTTTAAATTAGTTCATTTCAGTTTTGTTGGTGATCTGGTTAGCTCGAGTTTTAGGTTCTTTTTTGTTGTTGTTTTTACTTGGTGGAACACATTTCTTATTAATATTTTAATTTGTTAGGCTTTTTCACTTTTCGAATTATGTTATGTTTATTCATTTTTTGTTTAATAACTTGTGATTGTTTCATTTAGCAGTTTTGTGTAGTCTTGTTATTTTCTTATTTGTTTAGATTGATCTTATATAATCTGTTAAAAGTTGTAATCTGTTGGATATTGCTTTGTTTTACTTTTGGTTAGTTTATATTAATTTTGTGTTTAAAAAGAGTATATAAAATTGGCCAATGAGAAAATCTTTCCGTCGATTTTAGAGGCCTCCCCAATAGATGGATTTTTTTTTTAATTGAATCGGTCTAGGTGCGTAAAAATAATTGATGAGGCAATTTTTTAAGCTACGTGATATTCTTGGAATTTAAAAATTCTTATTAAAGTTTTATATGAAAATTCAGTTTGTTAATGAAAAAAGTAAATATA
This sequence comes from Solanum tarapatanum, assembly GCA_029582485.1. Lineage (NCBI taxonomy): Eukaryota > Viridiplantae > Streptophyta > Magnoliopsida > Solanales > Solanaceae > Solanum > Solanum tarapatanum. The sequence continues at coordinate 57,319 of JAJOOB010005939.1, read as the reverse complement.
TAAATCAGTTACTAAACGACAAGGGTAAGTATGCACTATTTGATAGACTCAAGGGTATATATGCACTACTTTTTTTATCAAATAGTATATATGTTCTAATTGCACAGTTAAGGGGTATATTTTCCCGTTTTCCCTACTTTAAAACATTGAGTACTTTTGTTGGGACTACTAAATGGTACAAGGTAAGATATGTCTTACCAATCTTAGATTGAGTTTGCGTTAGTATTTACTTGATGTTGAGCTAGTTTTGGGAGGGTTCTTAGCATGGTTTTTGTTAAGTTATTCGAAATCCTGTCTTACTATTTTTTGGTCGGGTAATTATGGGAACTCTAGCTATCTAGTTCCTCATATAGAATTCTCTACTAGTCTAGAGAATTCTAAGGCTTTCTAAGATATTTTCTAAGTCATTCTACATTCCTCTAAGGAAAGATCTAGGGGATTATAGAGTCTTGAACTAACCTCTCCATAACTCTAGATTCTTCCTCCTTGTTTTATGCCACATTTCAAGGGCAAAGTGGCGGTTCCTTAGAACATATCTTCATCCGTGAGATTGGGAATCTGAAGCGTGAGAATGGTGAACTCTTTCACGTATACCCGAATGCCGCATGTTTTCTTCAATTCCCTGAACTTTTGCTCCACCTCATACCTGACGACTTTAGGGAAGAAAGCCTTCTTGAACTCCACTCGAAATTGCTCCCAAGTGTTGACGGTGCAAAGCCCCTTCCCTATTTTTGACTCTTTACTCCATAACCATAGAATGGCTTACTCCGAAAGATACAATACAATGGTGTTGATCTTGTTTTCGTCGCGCTCCCCTCAGTTATACTTGAGGTAATTCTCCAAGTGCCATAAGAAATTCTCCACGTCTTGCGCATCACGGACGCCTTTGAACATAGGTGTCTTGGGAGCCTCGACCTTGGCCTCCCTATATCAATTGAACAATGATAACCCTTCAACTTCCACGCTCTCCTTGAGTGATTTCATCTCTGCCCTCCTGGTCTCAATCGTGCTTAACGCCTCCATGAGCCGACACTCCAAGGTAGTGATGGCCTCCTTCATATCGAACTCAGAACTTTGGCGGCCTTCCAACTTCGTGCGGATGTGGTCATTCTTTTCAAGGGTGAAATCCTCCAGAGTATTGAACTTGCCATCAACCTTTTTCAAACGCTGGCATAGTACCTCCACCAGCTTGGTTTGGTTGTCCAAGGGCACCTTTCCATAAATAATGAATTCAAGTAAGAAATGACTATTCTGTGCGATTTATGATTATCAGATAGGAGCTCTCCAGTTAGTAGAGGCCTAGTTTCTAGAAGCAATCTCAAGATATGGAATCTTCCCTACTATTAAAGGTCGGGTTTCTATTAGCAATCTCCTTATCCTTTAACTTTGTTCCATCATAGGTTAATTAGCTAGTGGATCCACTTAAGCTAGAAGTTTATGGTCACTACCTTGGGCAAGGAGGACACCCATATTCGGTGTGGGAGACACTAGTGGATCATGTTATAACTCACATGGTCTCAATGTCGGTTAAGGCTAATTCCCCACAAGTAATAATTAACTAATTTTACTTGAAGAAGTACGCATATGAGTTCAAAGGTTTTATGGATGAAGTTAGCTTGCATTGACCATGATTTATGACTTATGTTTTATAACTCTATTTTATCATGTTTAGCTTGGTCAATTGCATGTCATGAAATGAAATGTCCCTTTTAGCATGATTTAAATGTTTTGTGCATGGCTATCTTACTTGATACATTGTTTTGGACTAACACATACTCTTGCCTACATTTCCCTAAATGTAGGGTCTGATATTTAAGGTGCTCAATTTTGTGGTTAGTGGGTGATTGATTGATTCTTAAGCTTTGGTGAGTCCTCTTGCTTCGAGGACTAACTATATTGTTTTCGCTTTCTTTCATGTATTTTCCCTTTTGAACATAATATATGGGGTAGGCCCAATTTCATTCTTTTGTATTAGATGGCTATGATGAGACAAGTGTATTGGACTTCTGCTTTTTATTTATACAATGATTTGACTTAGACTATTGTTTTACTCTTATTGTTCTATTTCTTATGTTGTGAGAGCTATATGGCTTATATGGGGTCCTTCGGGGTTCTATACGCCATGTTACATATAGGGGATACCCTTGGGGTGTGAAAAACTTTGTATTAGAGCACAAAGCTTAGAATGGTTCTAGGATGTCTCATAAGCCACATCTAGTAGAGTCTTCTTTAGGAGTGTGAAGCATGCCACATTTATGAATGAGATGCTACAAGATGATTAGGAAACTCCACTTCTTTCATTACTTATAAGTCGTGCGATAGAGTTTAACTATATAAGGTCTCTCTCCTAATCCTTATCCTGTGTTCTCTAGGATATGGCTTTATGAGGAGCTTATACTAGACGGAATGCGAGGGAGAATGCAGAAGACAAAGGTCTTCCCGAAGCTCCTTATGTTTAAGTCGATCCTTTCACCGACCAAGTGTCGAATGGAGTTTAGGGCTGCTTTTAAAGTATTGGTTTGCCATGACGGGCCAAGCCCATAGGGAGGTAGTAGTTCCTTTGAACCCAAATGTGGGTACGATGGCTTCAAGAGTGAGGGACTTCACAAGGATAAATCCTTCGGAGTTTCATGGTTCTAAATTTGAGGAAGATCCTCAAGAGTTTATTTATGAGGTCTACAAGGTTTTGATGATCATGGAAGTTATGCCGGTGAAAAAGGTGGAGTTGGCCGCTTATCAACTGAAAGGTGTGGCTCAAATATGTTATAACCAATGGAAAGAAGGGAGATTGGAAGATGTGTGTCCTCTTGATTTGGAGAAGTTTAAGGATGCTTTTCTTGATAGGCTCTTTCCCCTTGAGATGAGGGAATCCAAAGTGCTTGAGTTCATCAACATTCCATAAGGAAGTATGAGTGTGGGGAATTTTCTCTAAAGTTGACTCAATTGTGTAAGTATGCTCTAACTATGATTGCCGATCCCAGGGCTAAGATGAGTAAGTTTGTTTTGGATGTGTTCGAAACGGTGGTTAAGGAGTACCGAATCGCTATGCTCATTAATAACATGGACATCGTTTCTCTGATGGTATATGCACAACAAATTGAGGAGGAGAAAATTAAGGAAAGGTCTAGAGTGGTAAAAAGGGATAAGACCGGTGATGGAAATTTCTCTAACGCAATGTCCGATGGACAAGGTCGTCCTAGATTCTGACAAAATTTTTCCGGTTAAGGTTCCTCCAATGCTACTCCCAAGTTCAACCAAGATAGGGTGTCTAACCCTAAACCTCAAGGATGTAATGGTAGTGGATCTTCATTGCCTACGCCTAACTGTACTAAGTGTGGAAGGAAGCACGAGTGTAAGTGCCTAGCCGACACTGATGGTTTATTTTGTTGTGTAAGAGTTGTAATAAAACTAGGGCTTTCCTGATGCTTATGGCTTAATGAAGAGAGGGAAAGCAAGCTACTACTAGTGTTGTGTGTTCCAATGCTCCTAACCGAAACAATTTTAATGTTCTTGAAACTCGAGGTGAATAAGAGAGTTCTCCCAATGTGGTTACCCGTATGTCAAAAATTTTCCAACTTGATGTCTATGCTTTACTTGATCTCGGTGCTACCTTGTCTTTTGTGACTCCATATGTGGCTATTAGGTTTAATGTTCTTCGGGATGTGTTGCTAGAACTTTTTTCTTTCTCTACTCGTGTTCGTGATTCCATTGTGGCTAAGAGAGTCTATAGGAAATGTACCATTTCTTTGTCCCATAGAGTTACTCTTGTTGACTTGGTAGAGCTTGATATGCTAGATTTTGACGTTATCTTTGGTATGGGTTAGCTGCACTCAAGTTATGTTTCTATTGACTGTAGAACTCGTATAGTCAAGTTTCAGTTCCCGAATGAGCCTATCCTAGAGTGGAATGGGGGGAATTCTATGCCTAAGGATCAGCTTGTTTTTGTTATCTTAAAGCTAGAAAGATGATTTCTAAGGATTTTTTTTACCATTTAGTTAGGGTGAGGGATGTAGATTCCGAAACCTCTCTCTCTCGAGTCGATCTCCATTGTGAATGAGTTTCCAAAAGTGTTTCTAGATGACTTACCCAGAATTCCTCCCGAGCGGGAAAAAGACTTCAGAATTGACCTTCTCCCAGATACGCCACCTATCTCTATTCCTTCTTATCGTATGGCTCCGGGAGAATTTAAGGAGAGGAAAGAACAAATGAAAGACCAGTTGGATAAGGGTTTCATTCGGCCGAGTATCTCTCCATGGGGTGCTCGAGTTATATTTGTGAAAAAGAAAGTGGTTCTCTTCATATGTGTATTGATTATCAAAAGTTGAACAAAGTGACCAATAAGAATAAGTGTCCTCTCCCAAGGATTGATGATTTATTTGACCAACTTCTAGGAGCAAGCTATTTCTCTAAGATTAATCTCCGATCGGGTTATCACCAATTGAGGGTGAAAGATGAGGACATCCCAAAGATGACTTTTCAAACTCGGTATGGTCATTATGAGTTTTTGATAATGTCGTTTGGTTTGACTAATGCTCCGATGACGTTTATGAATTTGATGAATATAGTGTTTAGATAATACATTGATGTTTGTGATTGTGTTCATTGATAATATTTTGATCTACTCAAGGAGTAAGGGTGAGCATATTGATCATTTGAGATCGTGTTGCAAATTCTTAACGACCAACAACTTTTTGCAAACTTTAGCAAATGTGAATTTTGGTTAAGCTCCGTAGCTTTCCTTTGTCATATTATTTCGAGTAAGGTTATTGAAGTAGATCCTACGAAGACGAAAGTAGTCAAGAGTTGGCCTAGACCTTTAACTCCTTCGGATATTGGGTTTAGCCGGTTACTATAGAAGGTTTGTTGAGTGTTTCTCTTCAATTGCCTCTCATTTGACAGCTTTAACCCAAAAGAAGGCTAAGTTCATATGGTCCAAAGCATGTGAAAAGAGTTGAAATATAGACTTACTTCTGCTCCGGTGTTGACCTTACCAGAAGGGATGGATTTATGGCTTATTGTGATGACTAAAGAATTAGGCTAGGGTGTGTGCTCATGAAAAATGGGAAAGTTATTTACTATGCCTCAAGGCAACTTAAAATCCATGAGAAGAATGCTCTTACTCAGGACCTTAAGTTAGCGACGGTCGTGTTTTCCTAAAAGACTTGGAGACACTATTTCTATGAAATACATCTAGATGTGTTTACTGACCACAAGTGTTTGCAATATGTGTTTAATCAAAAATATTTGAATCTTCCTAAAGAAGGTGGTTTGAGTTATTGAAGGATTATGACATGAATGTTCTTTATCACCCCAGTAAAGCTAATGTGGTAGCGAACTCTCTTAGTCGATTATCTATGGGTAGTGTTGATCAAATTGAAGAAGAAAAGAAAGAGTTGGTTTGAGATGTTCATAGATTAGCTCGATTAGATGTTCAACTAGTGGACTCAACCAAAGGTGGTGTTATGGTCCACAATGGTTCTGAATCGTCTTTTTTGGCGGATGTGAAAGCTAAGCAAGGTGTTGATCCAGTTTATGTAAAATTGAAAGAGGCAGTACTCAAGAAATTTGTTGAGGCTTTCTCCTAGAAGGAGAGGGGCTATTTAGACACCAATGTTCTTTATGTGTTCTAAATGTGGATGACTTGAGGGAATAGATTTTACCAGAAGCCCATAGTTTCCGGTATTCCATTCACCCGAAAGCCACAAAGATGTACAGTGATTTACCTGGGGTCTATTGGTTGATGGTATGAAGAAGGATATTGTGGGATTTGTGGCTAGATGTCCAAATTGCCAATAAGTGAAAGTTGAGAATCATAAATTGGGAGGGTTATCTCAAGACATTAGCATTCCTACTTAAAAATGGGAAGACTTGAATATGGACTTTATAGTTGGTTTGCATCGCACCTGGCGGCAACATGATTTGATATGGGCAATAGTAGATCGGATGATGAAATTGACTCATTTCCTTCCCATCAAGGTTTCCTACTCGACGTAGGACTATGCCAAGTTGTACTTGTGAGAAATGGTAAGTGTGTATGGAGTGCCTTTGTCCATTATTTTTTATCGTTGTACCCAATTCACTTCTTATTTTTCGAATTCATTCCAAAAGAGGAATGGCACTAAAGTTAAGCTTGAAAGGGGCTTGGCACTAAGGTTAAGTTTAGCATGGCTTTTTATCCCTAAACCGATGGGCAAGCGGAGCATATGATCCAAACTTTAGAAGATATGTTAAGGGCTTATATGATCGATTTTAAGGGCAACTGGGACGACCACTTTCCATTGATTCAGTTTGCCAACAATAACAGTTATCACTAAAGTATCAATATGGCTCCATTTGAGGCCTTATATGGTAGGAGGTGTATATCTCCTATAGGGTGATTTATGGTGGGTGAAATTGCCCTAATACGTCCTGAATTGGTACAAGAGGACATGGAGGAAGTTTGGCTTATAAGGAATAGTTGAAAATGGCTCAAAGTCGGCAAAATTCCTATGCCGATGTGAGGAAAAAGGATCTAGATTTTGAGCTTAACTATTGGATTTACTTGAAAATCTCACCCATGAGGGGTAAAATGAGGTTTTGTAAGAAGGGAAAACTTAATCCCTCGTATGTAGGCCCATTGGTTGTATGCATTGCATTGTTAGGTTGAGTTGTTAGTTCCTCTATAACCTATTTAGAACACCTTTGAATCTCATTCAAAGATGATTAATCCCAAGGGGGAGATATTGTAACACCCCGTATTCGAAAAAGGGAAAAGAATCAGATTTCAATAGTTCTAAGTCCCATCCACAGTGGCCAACCACGATTCGTGGGTTGGACCATAGACAATGGGTGTGTCCGTGGACTGACCACTCAAAATTGTCAAGGCCATGGACCACGGCTGGACCTACGGACCGTAGTTGGGTCCACACTCTGTGGTCCAGGAACTGTAGGTCAGGACAAAAGTCTTTGACCAACAACCACGGTCCACCAGGACGGGCCGTGGGTCAGACCACGGTCCGTCGACTAGGTCATTTGGTTGGCAGGTCGGTGAAAGCTTAAAGTTAACTTAGGGGTAGTTGGGTCTTTTCCTAATTACATAGTTCCTATACTATGTCGTTTTACCCTTCACTAAGACCCCTATATAGGCATTTTACCCCCAAATTTCCCAATAGAAATCATTCTATCTAAACTCATCAAAATGAAGAGCTCTCTCTCTCTCTAGAAACTTGAAGAAGAAGATGGATTCAACCTAGGGTTTCAAGTCAAGGTCTCAATTCCTCCATTCAAGGCTAGCTTTTGATTTCAAGGCTTGAAGATTTTATCCATGGTTTTCTTCCATCCATGGAGTTCCCAAATTTCTCTATTTCAAAAGGTAGAATTTCCCAATTGAGTTAGGGTTTCTTCAATTATCATGGGTTCTTTTCATTATTGAATGAAATGATTGAATTATGATCTCTTATGCATGAATTGATGAAATATGATGATTTCCCCATGAACCCATGTAATCCCCATGTTTTCAAGTTATGAATAATATGATGTGGGATTTTGATCTCCAAGGAAGAGTATTATGAAATTAGGCATGTATTACAAGCTTCACATGATTTTATGATGAAATCGATATCTAACCCATGTTTTCTAAGAGATGATGATTAAATATGGGTTATGACCTCAAGAGGTAAATTATGGATCTTATGCATTTTTTATGAAACGTATACAAATGTTTTAGGGGTGCTTTGAGACTACAACGCCAATGATGATGATGTGTTGTGAAAGGATATTCTCATGAACACATCATAGCATGATTTGAAAGGTTTTCTCACATAGAAAGGAAATTTAGGTTGAAAGGCTTTTTCACCTAATTGAATCAAAAGAGTAAGAGCTATCCTAATGAACTATCTTGGTTTGGTTGTCCAAGGGCTCCTTTCCATGAATAATCAAGTCAAGTATGAAATGATTATTCCATGGGTTTTATGCTTAGAACCAAGTGGATATGTTGATGAGATTGGAGCTCTCCCGTTAGAAGAGGACAAGTTTCTAGAAGCAATATCACGAGATGGAAGCTCCCTCGCTAGTAGTGGCCGGGTTTCTAGTAGAAATCTCCTTATCCCTTAACTATGTGCTCCCCTATAGGTTGATTAGCTAGTGGATCCACTTAAGCTAGAAGTTTATGGTCCTTACCTTGGGAAACGAGAAAACCCATTTTCGGTGTGGGAGACACCGGGGGATCATGTTATAGCTCACATAGTCTCAATGTCGGTTAAGGCTAATTCCCCACAAGTAATAATGAACTAAGGTTACTTCAAGAAGTACCGCATATGAATTCAAAGGTTTTAAATATGAAGTTAGCTTGCATTGACCATGATTTATGACTTATCTTTTATAACTCTTTTATATCATTTTTAGCTTGGTCAATACCATGTCATGAAATGAAATGTCCCTTTTTGCAGGATTTAAATGTTTTGTGCAAGGCTACCATACTTGGTACATTGTTTTGGACAACACATATTGTTGCCTACATTTCCGCAAGTGTAAAGTCCAAAATGCAGGGTGCTTAGTTTCGTGGCTAATGGGTGATTGATTGATTCCCGAACTTTGGTGAGTCCTCATGCTTCGAGGATGGAATATATTGTTTTCACTTTCATTCATGTATTTTCCCTTTTGAATATTATGTAATGGCTAGGCCAATTTCATTCTATTGTAATAGTTGACTATGAAGAGACAAATGTATTAGACTTCACTTTTCGTTTATACAATGATTTTGACTTGGACTATTGTTTTACATTTATTGTTCTATTTCTTATGTTATGAGACCTAAGTGACTTGTATAGGGTCCTTCGGGGTTTTATACGCCATGTTACATCTAGGGAGTACCCCTGGGTCATGACAACTATGTACTCTGTTAAGTTGTTTTGTAGCACCATCCCCCCGGTCCTGGTATTGGATTTTCTTTGTTTGTGTATATTTATGTCATTTCCCTCTTTTGGTTGTGTTTTCCTTTTACTTGTTGTTATCCTCTTGTTGGTTGTTGATTTTGCCTTATATGCATGTTACTTGTTGTTCTGGGATATGGGTTGGCTTACCTACCGGTGGGTTCTGGTAAGTACAATCATGCATCTAATTTTTGGGTTGTGACAAAGTTGGTATCTAATAAGTGGGCATTTTTACAAACTTATCTTATCTTTAAGCTTACTTTATTGCATTATTTATGTGAGAATGTGCATTTAATGTGGGTTTCTTCATATTTTGAAGAAAAATACAAAATAGATTGATAGAGATGATTAATGAAGAAATTAAGTGAATTCGAGGGAAAAAAAGAGGACTAAAAATGCAAATTTGGAATTGGCAAGAATTTATGCATCGTGATCGCGTGGTAATGATTGGTGAATTTCCACTCATTTAAGACTCTTTTGTTATGATTTTGTTGCACTCGAGTAGATAAATAGGCTGATTATTGATTGAATTGGTGTTGATTCTAGGTATTCTTTTCTAGGAAGGAACATGATAAAAAATAGTTAAGAAAGGAGCGTAAACTGGCAGAAATATGGCGTCTGATTTCTCACCTGCGAACCCAAGTTCGCTTAAGGAAATGGTCAACTATAGTCAACAAACCGCTTAAGAGACCATGCAGGATCCACTTTTGGGAATAGGCCACAGAAGGCGGGGTTTGCTTAAGAGAAATGGTCATGCTTTTAGAAACTCTCAACTGCTTTGGTTAGGTGTGGTTATCGAAAAAGGGGCAGAATTGGAATTTCATAGATATTGGAAACAAAATCTCACAAAAATGGCTGGAGAAGAAAATATCAAAAGAAAGGATACCACTATTGAATATTGAAGATTATCGTAGAGTTTAGAGTTTATTTTTGGATTAATACTTTGAAGGAAAGTTGCCTTATCATTCATCATTTGGATTGAAGATTATGTTTCTGTTAGTAATATTTCTTATCCTAATTTTTTCTATTGCTTTGTGTTGCATGAATTGTGGGTGTAATTCTAATTGAGATTGGGGTTTTACGCTAGCAATAGACAAATATTTTGGGTATTTGATTTCTGATTCTGTTGCTTTTGTATTTGATTCTTTGTTTAATATTCATGAAATGAGTTTAGTCTAATTTTCATGTTTGGATTTATGATTTAAGAGTTAACGCTAAGGTCTAGCTTCCGATATTTGTGGGTTGCTCGAAAGAGAATCCATGAAGTGGAGAATTAGAATAACTGCATATTTGCTTTGAGTCTTGAGTTTGAAATCAGAAGGAGAAGATTTAGGATCTCATTGTTGAATACACCGCTTCCTCGAAAGAGAGGTCTAAATTAAGTTATTATGATGTTGTGTTAAATTACATGTTAGAGACAGAAACGTGATTTCATGATATAAGACTTTGAGACCTAAAGGAGATTAGTATTGTTTAGGATGACCTAGCCTACCTATAATTAAAATAGAAGTGTTCAGATTGCAATGGATCGTTCAATGAGTGTTGAGTTCTGAATTTGCAAATTCCCAATTATCTCTAGCTTGATTAGTTCTTTTCCTAAAATCTTAGTTTGTTTTCCTAAACAATCATGATTTAAATAATTCTGTATTCTTAAGTTCATATTCAAACTAGTAGTTTGTAATTCTTTGTCTTTTCAATTACTGAGAAATTGTTCCTTGTGGGATTCCACCCCGACTCTTAGTTGGATATTCTTATTGCTAACGACCGCTTACTCTTTTAACTTATTTTGAGGGTAATGTGAGGGTAATGTGAGAGTTATCATAGCTTATTCCACAACTAGGGTTGTCGGAACCATGAGAAATTAACAAAGTAGACCTAATAATTAGTAATTTTTCAATAGTGTTTATGCATGTATTGTTTTCCTCTTTGTTTGAATTATTTTTTAACGAAGGCGTATGCTAAAACCTGCCTTATTCCTTCTCACCGGACCAAGGGGTAACGAGTAAGAAAAGATATTATACAATGGATATTTGAGGCTACCAACCCTCATCTAATAGCTTGAACGAGGCAAGGGATAGCTAATCTAGGGTCAAGGGTAAGGGTAAGGGTTAGTAAAGCATACACTCGTAGCTGAACTGAGTTGCGTGGTGAAATTCACTTATTTAGGTTACCATCAATTTAGGTGATATCTAACTTTCCAACTTTGCGTGCTATACACTAGACATAATTATTACTATAAGGTTTACTGCGTTAAGGACCTGTGGGGAACACAAATACCCGAGTTTCATCCTCTATTAATTTTACAAACATTCAATTTTGCTTACTTTGTAACTTGTTATTTCAATCATTCAACCAACATTTTGTTACAAAATCCCCCCTTACGTGAATAAATCGACTAAAAGTACAACAAAAGAAATTAAGCTATGTCTAGACCTCATTCCTCGTGGGATTGACTAAAACCCCTGTTAGGTTCTTCTTTTTTAAAACTTACCGCTTATACTTCTTTTGGGAGGTGTAATTTGGGCGTATCAAGTCTCCAGATGCTAAGAGCTCACCACAGTCCAAATATGTGTTGGCCACAAGAGATCCAATGCTTACTAAGGTGGCTCGTACTGGGAGTTACATATGAAAAAGATGCAGAAATGTAGTATGAGTACAAAAAGACGGGTTACTCAGTAGGCATCATAAGTCGATCATGGTAAGAAAGATCAAATACATATAAAAAGCACGATAGATCTAATAGTACAATGGAAATGTTCTATGCTATTATAACCAACTACCAAGAAAAGAGGAAATAATAACACAAAACAGTGACAAGGAAACACTCGACTACAAGATAGTAACAACACACACTACAAGTCAGACAAACAAGATGATATGATGCAAGTAACAAATATAGGAAAGTGGAAGCCCGCAAGATTCTTTGACCCACCAATAATGAAACCTGGACTTATCAACAACTACAATGCAATGGAATATAGCTCGAATCTGAGTAAATGGACAGCCCAAAATAATACTTCGTGCTTATTAGTATAAAAATGTCACAATATGCATACAAACTCATGAACTAAGTATTTTACCTTTTTAAGTCATAACAACTCCAGAAATCTTGCATTTTTAATATAAGCTCATTTCCTTAGGTTAACTAGTGATCAATCCCATCAGATCTCAACATACGGGGAAACCTTAGTGAAAACCACTTTCATTCCCTCAATTCAGGATTCCCGAGGTTTTTCTTCAAGAATAAACAAGTCAAATGTGAGTACCAAATGCACGATATCATACAAAAACATCAACTGCCCAATCAAAATCAATGCATCAGACAATCATTTAGGTTACACCAGACACAACACATACGTACTAACCTAAAACTCAAACTTGTACAAGCTCATGGACTCATGCCCAAGAATAAATAACATTAAAGAACTTAAAGGCTAAAAAATATAACATCATGCATGCAATCATTCCAAAACAAAGAAACACACTGAAAACCTTAGTTTCACACCACCTAGAACCATTTATAAGGATACTAAATGACACTAAGATCAAGGACCAAGTTACCTGTGGTTTTTTCACTAAAAACTAAGCTAAGAAGCCGTAAATGGTAATAAACAGTCTACAAATCATGCAAACCTAACGACTTATCCTAAAGCCTATCGGCTAATCCAAAAACTCAATGTATACATAAACTAACTAAGCCCAATCTAACAGAAGTGAAACCATAACATACCTCACGAATGAAACCACACCCAAACTTCTAAACTAGATCTTTTCCCTTTCAAAGGGGTTCTGAAACCCGTAATGTTTTCTAACTCCATCAATAGTGAGGTACTAGAGCTTTTGGTTCACTAGTGCCACTTGTGCAAGAGCAAGTGTCTAGTCGAGTCTCACCAAATAGTACGATGACACCCATATACAACTTATTAGAGGCTATAGGAAATTCGTAGGAAACGTTTCTTAGTTTCTTGTTTTATCATGCGTTGATGGGTGTAACAATGCCTAAAATCCATTTGTTTCACTCTATCTCATATGATTAGGATGATACCATCTACAAGTGGGAGTGTACCTCTTATAACTCCCAGTGGAGCCCAAGTTAAGGGTGGAGGTACAGGTTGACCGAGAGGTCAAGACCATGCACTAGAACTAAAGACCGAGATAGAGGTTAAGCAGGTTTAGCATTTACCGGTATGTGTTAGGCTAGCACAGCCTCCACTAGGGTTTGTGGCCACACCGGTACTATAAGAAATTTTGGCCTAGATCCATAGCTTCATGGAGGGTATGATCTAGGCAAGTACTATACCTAGCAGTTCATTTGGACTACAAATTACAGATGATGCTCAACATCCTAGATAGGGACACGTGGTACTGAAGCCCCACAAGAACATCATGCCATTACGGCTCCTTGTATAGTGGTCTATCCGGTTTTGACTGTTGCTCCATTTGTGGCTACTAGGACCAAAAGATGTTGGGGCAATTTATCAAATAGGGTCCTCCTAGGTTTATCGGTGCTACAACTAAGGATGCCCATGAGTTTCTAGTCATCTTCTAGGAGAGGTTGCATAACCTTCGGTTAGTGGATTTCTATGGTTTTTATTACACTGCTTACCAACATGAGGGTCCAGTAAAGTAGTGGTGTTCCTATCTAGATTGCAAACCGGTCGGGTCACCTTTGATGAATTAGACTCGGTTCCCTAAGGCTTTCTTGGAAAAGTTTGTACCTTGTAGCCTGAGGGAGAGTTTCACAAATGAGTTCTCTAACCTTACTCAGGGATGACTTTCACTTGTAGAGTATAAGGCATGATTCCATGTGTTGAAGAGACATGAAACTATGCTTATGCTAACAAAGCATGAGAGACTTTAAAGGTTTGTTAGAGGAGTCACATTTCCACTTAGATTGGTAACAGAGATAATGGTGGCATCGAGGTAAATCCTTTCTGCACTTTTAGGGTATTCAGGCTATGGTAGCGAGTCAGGTTCAGCCCAGTTGTCTCAAAGGGGAAGTTCTAGTAGAAGATTCTGTGAGTGTCGTTTAGTATGTCTATTTTCCCGAATGTTTCCTCAATCAGTAATCATATGAGGCAGGGTCAGTTGGGTTAGTAGGGTAAGTCGTGTCAATAGGGTCCGTTGGGCTAGATGGCTCAGTAGGTTTAGGATCTTAGGGCTATAGTTCAGTCGACTAGGGGTGGTCCCTAGGGTATTAAAGGTGGTTCTCAAGTAGGCAGGTTGGGTGGTCGAGGTGGTCGTGACCATATGTATGTATTTCCGAGGAAAATATAGAGGGATTAACCAAATTTTGTATCACATGTATGATCTCCATCTCGCATGAACCTCTTATGCATTATTTGATATAGGATCTACCTTCTCATATGTCTCTTCTTATTATGCAACGTTGTTTCATTAGTCTTGTGAGCCTATATATGTTCCTATCATGTAGTTACCCACATAGGTGATTCTTTAATAGTGGATCGGGTTTAAAGAACTTATGTCGTGGCCATCTTGAGTTATGATATTGGGTAGACCTTATTGTGTTAGATATAGTGTATTTTGATGTCATTCTAGGGATGGATTGGTTATCTTCCTATCATACGGTCTTAGATTATTTCTCCAATACTATTACAGTGTCCATACATATATTCATCCCTTTATATTAGAGGATTCCGAAAGTCATATACCAAGGGGTGTGATCTTCTTTCTAACGGCACAATGGTTGGCACAGAAGCGGTGTCTATCTTATCTTTCTTATGTATGTGATACAAGCACTGTCCCTCCTACTCTTGAGTTAGTTTCAGTGGTTAAAGATTTTTTTGATATGTGTCCTACTGATCTACTAGGTCTTCCTCCTTAGAGTGATATTGATTTAGGAATTGATGTTAAGCCATACATGCAACTAGTTTCTATTTCACCATATCGTATGGCCCTAGCTAAGTTGAGGGAGCTTAAAGAGAGACTCCAGGACCTCTTGGGCAAAAGATTCATTAGACCGAGTGTATCTCCTTAGGATGCTCATTTCCTTGTCATGAAGAGAGGATGGTTTCTAGCATATGTGCATTGACTACAAGAAATTTAGTAAGGTGACCATCAAGAACAAATATCATATGTTGCAGATGTGCAGTACTGTTCTCTAAGATTGACTAGAGATCGGGCTATCACCATTTGAGGATTAGGGCAGTGGACATCCCTATGACATCCTTTAGAACTCAATAAGGCCAATACGAGTTCTTAGTCATGTCTTTTTGGATTGACTTATGCCCCAATAACATTTATGGAGTTGATGACCTCTGTATTCAGACATTATTTAGACTTATTTGTGATAGTTTTCATCAATGATATATTGGTCTACTGTGGGAGTAAGAGCAACATCAATAGTATATGAGAAATGTACTCCAAACCTTGAGAAAGAATTGGATGTATTCCAAATTCACTAAATGTAAGTTTTGACTTGAGTTTGTTGCATTCTTGGGGTACATAGTGACCAAGAATTGAGTTATGGTGGATCCGACGAAGAACGAGGAAGTTCGTAGCTGAGCTAGACCCACTTCTCCTACTAAGGTTCGTAGTTTCTTCTGGTTAGCAGGCTACTATAGATGGTTCATAGAAAGGCTTTCTTCTATTGTGGCACCTTTGACTAGATTTACTCGGAACGATGTTCCCTTCTAGTGGTCGAATGAGTCTGAGGTGAGCTTTATGAAGCTCAAGTTCTTGTTGACTTCTGCACCGATTCTGACTTTACCTATTGAGGTCCATGAGTTTATGATGTACTATGATGCTTCCGATGTGGGCCTAAGCTATGTCTTGATGCAGCTGAGTAAGATTATTGCTTATGCTTCAAACACTTGAAGCTTCACGAGAAAACTACCCACTCATGACTTGGAGTTTGCAGTGGTAAAATTTGCATTGAAGATTTAGTGGCCCTATGTATATATAGTTCACCACGAGGCAGTCACTAATCATCGAAGGCCTTTATTGTATTTTCAGCCAAAGGCACCTTAATTTAAGACATCACAGGTGGTTGGAGTTATTGAAGGACTATGACATTTCTATCTTTTATGACCAGGGAAGGCTAATATGGTACCAGATACCTTGAGCCAGAAGGCAATGAGTATGGGCAGTTTAGCTTTCTTAGACGTGGAGGAGCAACCTATGGCCTTAGACATTCACTGATTAGCCAATTAGATGGCCACACATGATATATCTTAGCTAGGCAGAGTACTTTCTTGTGTGGAGGCTAGGTTTTCCTTTATGAAGTAGATTCAGGCACAACATTTGAGGATTGACATTGGAGAATGATTTGAGACAGGCTTCTTAGCGGGGAGGTTAAGAAGGTGACCTTAGGTCTTGGTGGCCTCTTGAGGATTGAGGGTCCTATCTGTGTTCCTAAAGTTTGTGTGTTTGTTGGCTGATTCTTCAAGAGTCACATTGTTCCAGATATTTTGTTCATCTTGGTGCTGCAAAGATGTGTTGTGATATAAGGCTGCACTATTTGTGGTACGTGATGAAGAGGGACATTATAGAATTCGTGGTTAGGTGCTTGAACTGTCAGCAAGCAAAGTTGGAGCACTAGAGACCAGGTGTTTCGACTCAGCAGCTACACTTCATGTAGTGGAAGTAGGAGTGTATAGCTATGGATTTTTGGTATGATTACCACATACCTTCCTAGATTTTGATTCTATTTGGGTCATCGTTGATCAATTGACCAAGTCAACTGACTTTAGGCCGGTTCATACTGTTTACACATCAGAGAGATTGACTCAATTCTACCATAGAAAGATTGTCCATTTGAATGGGATGCCAAATTCTATCATTTCAATTGTGATACGCAATTCACTTCACATTTCGAGAGGTCTATACAGAGGGAGATGGGTACTTGGGTTGAGCTCAATACAACCTTTCACCCTCAGATCGATGGTCAGTCTAAGAGAACTATTCAAGTTTTGGAGGATATTTTACAAGCTTGTGTTAGAGTTCATGGTTAGTGATTGTGTGTTTTTACGGGTGGCGCTAATTAAGGGTGTGATGAGGTTTGTGAGGATGGGCAAGCTTTTCCCCATGTTCATCGGTCCCTTTGAGATCTAGGGTTGGTAGGAGAGGTAGCTTATGAGATAGACTTATATGTAGCTCTTTCGAATGTTTCTCCTCTGTTTCATGTCTCTATGTTAAGGAAGAGTGTTCCAAATAAGGCTCACTTGGTTTAGTACGTGTTAGTTTAACTTGATGAGACTTTGAGTATTGAGGAGGGGCCTATCTAGACAGTCAGGTTAGGTGGTTGTGGTCTAAGCCGATCCCATCAGTGAGCATTCACTGGAGGTATCGACTCATCAAGGAGCTTACTTGTGAGACTGATCTTGACATATGGACCTTATATCCTCATATTTGTTTCCTTAATGTATTGCCTTTGTTAACTTTTACGGTCAAAATTCCCTTTAGTGGTATTTGTTGTAATGACCCTAGGGGTCATTTTTGTTTTTATGCATGTTTTTCCTATTTTTCTCCTTCTTGTAGATTCCTTGTAGCTTTTGTGTGGTGCTGAGTTTGGTGACATGCTTCTCGAGGTGTGCAATTGTGTTTGGTGTGAGATTTTGATTTTTGGAAGTTTTAAGCTTGAAAGGGTTGACTTAAGTCAATACTCGGAGACTCTAGAGTCGGATCGGAATTATGTCAGTTCTATAATCTCTGAAAGGGTCACTTTGTTCTAGGGTAATGACCAGTTTGGGTTTTGAGGCTTCCATGTGGAGTTTGTGAGATTAGATATTTTAACTTTAAGTTTTTCATTATGTCTTACTTGGGTTAACTTTCTTGGTAAACATGCTTGGAATCAAATTTTGTCAGTACGGTTAGCTCTAAAATGTTGAGTTTTGTCTAGAAGAACCTTTGGTTTGGGTCTCGAGGCAGCTGAGAGGATTTTGTGGTGTTTGGAATTTTATTTATGATTTTTTTTTTTTACTTTTGTCAACATTTTGACAAGATGACCTCGGGTGTGGTTTCGTCGATTTTGTTACGTCTTGAATGTCATCTTAATCCTAGTAGCATATTTGGTTTGCATTGACGGGTCTGCGAACGAGTTTTGGACTCCCAATGGAGAAATTCCTTGCCTTGAGTTGTTGTTGGTGCAACACTGGTTCTTTCTTTGCAAACACAGATCTTTGCTCGCGTTCAGAGAGCTCTAAATCTTGAAACTCCGCGTTTGCATATGCCTCAAGGTGTTCACGTAGGGTTGACCCTCTTGCCTTCGCATTCGTAGGGAGGATTCCGTATTCGTGAAGGGGTGGCTACCCATACTTCCACATTTGAAGAACTCGCTCCGCATTTGCAAGCAAGGTATCCGCATTCGTGAAGGCAAAATTTGCTTAAGTTCAGTCCTTTTAAAGACAAACTTAGCATGTATTTAAGTCATTTTCTACTTGGTGTTCTTGGGATTTTTAGAGCATTTATGGTGTGTTTTGAGTGTTTCTTGTACGAGCACATTCGTAAAGTTTGTGGGCACGTTCCAGGTTTGATAATTAACCTATTTATCATGGTTAATCCCACTAATTTCCTTTTTTTTTACTCCAATTAAGATAAAAATCAGCAGGGGCTGGTTTGGTTTGATCAAGGCTTGGATTGTGTCTATTATCGGGGAACAACACCCTTGTGTAGGGTAGGACCTCTTGACGAATCAACTTTGTGGCTCTCTGCACGGGTCCCACTTTTGGCATTTTTTTGGGTTTCTTGTCTTTTTGAGTTCTTTGATTATATTAGTATTGTTGTGTTTCTTTTGGTATTCCCTTGGTGTTGTTTGTAGATTGGCATCGCTCGGAGGTTCTTTAGAAGGGAAAAGTGTCGCAGGTATAGTTTGTTTGTGGTTTTCCACCTAGAGGTATGTTATGACTCCCTTTTCTTAGATTTGTCTTAGTTAGATTAAATATATTTGGGTAGTAGTACATGCTATAGGTTGAACCCTTAGGTTTTGTTTAGCTTGATTGATCCTAGGATAGTTAAGGCCATAAGTTGGGTTTTTTTAGCTTAAACTTTAGTTAGAGGAGACTTAGTTTAGGTGATTCTTATGTGAGAATCCTTAGACTTTGCTGTTAGTTGGCGTGAAACTTAGAATTGTATTGTGTTTGATTGATTTGGTTGGTTTGATTGATAGTATGGGTCTTCGAGCTTTGATTTTGGTTGTTTATTAAAGGGTTGGGCCTGAGGCCGTAAGCTTGGATTGGTAGGATTTCTAAATTAGTACTCTCGTGGTGTGACAGGTATTTCTCTTGGTTATGTGTGTACGATTTGATTTGTTTGTGATAATATTTTGAAGGGTTATACTTGGATGAGTTTTGATGGAAATGACTTGTTTTTGGGGAAAAGAAATTGACCTTAATGAGTTGGAAGTCTTAGAGACCCGTTTTGGCTTTAAAGTTGTAAAAAGTACACTTTTACTTGATTTATAGCATCTTCTGACTGCTTTTACTCTTGTGAGCTTGATGTGCCATACTGGGCAGCCTGTTAATTTAGGTCTGAGCTACAAACTATCTTTTTCTTATACATTGTTGATAAACTCGATGTATCACCCCGGACAACTCGTTGATATACATATTTGGGTTATTGTTAAGCTTGACATGCCATCGCGGGCGGCCCGTAGATACATCTATCTTCATCTTTGGCATTTGATAAGTTTGAGGTATCATTCCAGTTGGCTCAATGTCCCTTCCGAGCTTCTATTCTCGCTTACTTGGTGTTTTATATTGTATCATAATGAGAATTGACCTTGTATCTATTGATTGTTGTGTGTTTCGGGTGTAGCTTGGGATTGAATCTTGAATTTATTTGTATGTTCTTAGTTGTTTTCCACCTGTTTGCCTCCCTTGTCTTGATTATGCTTTATCCTATGATCTCAACTAGTTAATGATTCTTTGCAATAAGAACTGGAGGCAAAACTGGTTCAACATACATGCATTATCACTCTCCTTGATGCCCCCTTCTTAGGTATCCCAAACAATGTCTTTTATTCTCTTCATTCCGAAAATCTTATGGTAAGTATTTGGTTACGAAAATTGTAAGAAATTTTCAAAGATTGAGGCATGTCAACGACACTATACTTAAGTTTATTTCATTTGATATAGGTGTATCTCTAGAATTTAATAAGTTCTTCTACTATAAGACTGTGAGCACATAAACTAACAAAGAACCATTAAGAAATAAAAACCAATAGACTATATGGTAGGAATATTTTGTATTGATCTCTACCAAAGAGAAGAACTTGTGTTGATTTAAAGATGAGAGAATTCATCAAATGGGATGGATAAATTACTATTAACATTTTCTGAATACAATCAAGAGGAAGAACAATGACAATATACTGTAGTATGATGACTACATAATGGTCATAAATCTGTAACGACTAAAACATAAACAAAGGCTCAGTTATATGATATTAGAGATAAAATCTCAGGTAGTCACTCA
Source organism: Solanum tarapatanum (assembly GCA_029582485.1). Taxonomy (NCBI): domain Eukaryota; kingdom Viridiplantae; phylum Streptophyta; class Magnoliopsida; order Solanales; family Solanaceae; genus Solanum; species Solanum tarapatanum. The sequence goes on along the minus strand of JAJOOB010005939.1, from coordinate 36,977 downwards.
ACTATAATTAAATTTGAGTGTGTTTACCATATTTTCTTCATGCGAAAGATCATTCCAAGATTTTGCAATCATCTTTGTAAATTCCCAATGTTTCCTTGGATAAAGAGACTTGAGGATGACTTTTTTTAGCATAGAAGAAGTTGTAGTCATTCCATCTAGGTTTTGTGAGATTAAGGTCTCTTGCTCCTCCGTCCTGAATAGTGGTGAGGCAGTGGATTTTTAAGTACGATCGCTATGCAGGATGGTCTTGTTCTTTTGGATGGTATATTACTTCATTAAGAACTTCAGATCCCAATTTGATAGATCCCAAACAACCAGAGCCAAATTTGTCATAAATTGTCATTTTTTGGAAAATTTGTCTCTGGTTATTTGGGGTCTGTTAAAGTTGGATCTGTAGTTCTCAATGGAGTAATCAACCATACAAAAGAACAAGCCCTATTTTGCAATGCAATTGTACTTCACAATCCATCACCTCACCACTATTCTGGACAGAGGGGAAAGCGGAGAAGAAGGAAGGAGAGAGACCTTAATCTCTCAAAACCTAGATAGAATGACTAAAACTTTTTCTATGCTGAAAAAAAATCTATTCTTTAATTTCTTTATCCAAGAAATTATTGAGAATTTTTTCACAAAGATGATAGCAAAATCTTTGAACGATCTTATTCCTAAGGAAAAAATTGTAACACTCACTCAAATTTAATTTCCCGGAGACTAAGTAAAAATGCTTATGTTTAGAAAATTTCAAATTTCAAATTAGCCCAAAAATAGCCCAACCTGGAAAAAGAAATAGGAAACCAATAAATCAAATTAAAAGAAGTAGAAAAGGAAAGGTCACAAAGATCTGGACCATTCCCAATAAAATGAACCTTCATTGACTCTCCTAACTGCTCCAATATGGTCGTAAAAATTAGCCTCTCCGATGAAGGTACGAGTAAGAAGAGGATAGAAGCTAGTTCAAACATCACCAATATATAGACATAGATCAAAATGGATCCGAGTTTGGACAAATTTCACCGAAGGAACTAAAAAAACTCTCACAAATGCCATGAAATGAGGTCATTTGAAGACTTCTTCAACTTAGATTGATCAGTTCTATACCACAATCTCCTATGTCATCTTTGTGCACTATTACACTTTGATTTAATTCATCCATGACCTTTCTGCAGGTTGAGCCCAAAGAGGTTAATATCACTGCATAAGGAGGCCATACATGAGTTCCATCTCGATATAAAAAGTGTAATGTAATTACATCCACTCATGAAAGTGTGCGGGTACTGCCATCACTTTTTGATATTTATTTGTCAACGATGTCTGGTTGTTATTGTTTGTCTAAATATTTCTTGTGTATTGAAATCCTTGTTTTGGATGTTTCTAATTTTAAGATTGGATATTTGTGCTTTTTGTAGGTGTAGTATTTCTTTCCATTTTGGTGAAAAATCTTGGAAATATGAATAAATGATATATGTTGAGCCTGCAAAAAGAAAAAATTGGTTAGCTATATAATCTGCAAGAGTGTTGCCTTCCCTAAGGATATGCTCCACTCTTGCATAAACATTAATTTTCAGACCATTAATTCCATTCAAAATTATTTGTAGCATTAATGAGTTAGTCTCCAATATTACTGGTAAGTACATTAGAATTGAAGTTACTCCCAAACCAAAAAACTCAACACGTATCTAATTTCCTTCGTCATTTCTAATACAAGAAGCCCCAAGACTAGGGCCGCCAACTCATTTCATTGCACCGTCTGAGTTACACTTGTAGGACTCTTATAATCTGGACGATCTCCGGTACACCATCCTACAATCAATAAGGGGTGCATATTTCAGTAAAAGCAATGAACCATCAGATGTCAAGTATCAGGAATGTTTTGCAACCAAGAATAGCAAACAATAGCTAGATTATATAAATTTCTATTGACTTCTATAAATATACCATACAATGACATATTACCTTCATGAGAAATTATTTTTCTCCTTTTCCAAATTAGCCAAGTGATAAATGACAGGACAACCTTGAAGAGAGGTCTAAGCTTTCACGAGCAGTCCCTACTCCACAATTTATGTATGATATCTTTAAGCAAAAAAAATGCCCCTGCACATAAACAATAATTCTTGTATTAAAAGGAAGACAATAGTTGGAAAGACTTGAATTTAAATGAAACTTAAAACTAACAACTTACAATTTACAAATATTAGAGGAGTAAGTAATCTATGAAGCCACCTTCTTGGAAGGGTTCTGTTCCAAATAGTTCTTGTATATAAACCTAATATTTGTATTGTCCAATAAAATTTATTTCTAACTCTCATATCAATTTGACAGAAAAAACATCCTACAGAACTGGCAAAGATGCTTGGAACTCGAGTGCCTCCATTCCGTTGTCACTATTATATCCAATTATTGAACCTAATTCATCTTCTTGTTAGGAGATTAACTTTGGAAAATCATTATTTCGTCTCTCGATGTAGAGTCAATCTCTAAATAAAACTGGTATTTCCAAGTTGTCTTGTGAAAATGAATGTGTGTGATCTCCAACTAGAAATCTTGCCGCACTGAAAGCAGCCTCTGAAGCAATTGACGGAGCATGAGTAGCTAGAACATCACGAACCATTTTGCTAAGACTTGGAACTACACTGCCATGCTTTCTCCACCATTCTAATATTTGTAAGTTGGCATGCTTGTCTAAAGCTGATTCTAATCCCTGATTCAGATATTCTTCAAGATCATCATTGCTAGAAGAATCAAGACGAAGGAAACCATTCATATAATTAGCAATACTATAAATGTTGTTAGCATTAGAACTTTGAGAAGAATCTTTCATTATTTTCCTTAAATCTATATTTATCATACAACTATTTGTCTTGCACTTTTATGATAGACTTACAAAGTTATTTTTTCATTAAAGTTTCTAAAGTTTCATAAATTCTAACAAAAAGTGCTTGTGCACCTCATAATTTATATTAAGGGTTAAAAAAAATCACAATTAAATAAATTTGAGAAATAGGAAAAACTATTTTTTTAAATTATCAACCATAGCTACAATTTTCGATTTAAAATTTTCAATTTTTTTATTCAAAAAAATATATTCAAATAACACAAATATTTACTAAGACTGAAGAAGTAGTAGGATGATAAATTTCAGAAAACACTTTTGTAGTATGATTAAAAAGTTAAAAAAATCTAATAGTTGTTTAGTTACATTCCAATCTTGTTCACAAATTCTATCTAGTGGGTCAACATTATGAGAATTAAAAACCATTTGTACGGGTTATTGATAATCATAAAAAATTAAAGTCATTTCATAAATATAATTCCACCTAGTTTTAACATGTCATAAAATTTCCGTGGTGGAAGATCACAAAGTAAACAACGCTCGTTAAATTCTCTAATTCTAGCAGCTCTATTAGTATGAAGAATTCATTGAACATCATATTCAATTTTCATACAACCACAATCAAATAACTCAATATCATCTTTTACAAATAAATTAAATATATGTGTAAAACATATATTATGAAAAGAGTTGGTAGCAATTGGAAATAGTCTAGCCTTTAACATACTAGCAGCGTTGGTAATATTAGAGGCATTATCTAATGCGACACTCATCACTGTGTCACAAAGTATATAAGAAAATCTTAAATTTCTAAAACAGTTCCTGCTATAAGAACCATTTTTGTTTCACTATACATTGTCTATAACATAAGCTTCTTTTTTACAAATTCCAGTTAGTCCATTATCATCATATCAGAAAAACACTTCATTTCATAAAATTTCAAGATACTTTGATCAAATAGCCGATCTGTATTTTCAATCTAATCTTGTTTTGTCTCTAAACTATTCTGTGAATCGAGTCCACACTCCTTTCCTTTGTTTCTTGCATGAAAGCATCAAAGTTCTATGTTCTAGTAGTAGGTTACTCCTTTGTTGGGAGGGGGGGGGGGGAGTGAGATAATTATTGTGTTTATAATTCTCTAACTTGAAGATTGAAAACTTATCCATCCTCATCATTAATCATGGATTTGATCCAACACTTGTTTTTGCATTTGATCCTCAAAGTAATATTGAATTGTATTATCACATTATCGTCGCAATCCCTTATCTTTACTATCTAATTGTCTTTTTTGAGATTTATTCATATCAATCAAATTCTTGGAGGTGCTCTTTCTTAGCCTATTTTGAGTTAGAATATACAATTGTTATTGGTGGGGATGACTTACTTGAATACAACATCAAATGATATCTTATGTGCAGTGTATGCATCAATATAACCTTTTTAGATCACTACAATTCAATGTGAAAAATGAGATCACAAAAGTTCTACATGTGCCTATCCACCTAGGAGCTATGGTGTCTTAAATATGATAGAAAATGAGTTATACTATATAATTTCTAATGATGAATGCGGGGATGTATTTTTATTAGAAAGCTATGGAAGAATGGACATGTGTCTTATGTCCAGTGTATGCAGAAATCTTGGAAAAAAGTAGTCTTGACAAGCATTTGAGATATTTTTCGATTGTCGCCAAGTAGAAAACTATATTTTTTTGTTGAGGCATATTATTATCTCATTTCAACAAATATAACATTTTTAGATCAGCACAATGTCGACAGCACTATTACTACTAGGTGCTACACTTCACGACACAATAATACTTTAATTTAGAAAAAAAAATTCGAAAATGTTTAAAAAGACTTCTTGTTTGAGATTACGCATATACTACTTCAGTTACATGTCCATTTCTCCACATCTGTTTAATATAAATATATCCTTGTACTCATTATAAGTAGTTACATATCATAACTCATCTTCTATCTGAGTTAAGGCACAATGTCTCCTAGAAGGATAGACACATATAGAACTCATGTAATCTCATTTTTCACATTAAATGGTAGCACATCATTTGACGTTGTATGCTAGTAAGTGATTCCCTTTATATAAAATCCTCCACCAATAACAAGTACATCTTCCAATTCAAGACATACTAACGGGAGAACCTCAAAGAATTTGATTGAGATGAGTTTATCTCAAAGAAGGCAATTGGTTGATCAAGAGAAGAGATTGCAATGACAACGTGTTAAAAGTATCCAATAATACCTTGAGGATAAAATGCAAGAACAAGAGTTGGATCAAATCCATGATAATATTAATGAGGAGTGATAAATTTTCAATCTTCAGCTATACAATTACAAACATAATAATTCTCTCACTCCTAATAAAGAGTAACCTACTTCTAGAACTTAAAACATTAACACTTTAGACAGAAAACCAACGGAAGGACTGGGTACTCCATTTGTAAAATAGACCAGACATAAAACAAATTAGAATTTAACTGAAAATCCTCATCCGATGTTTGAGAAGATTGTCGTGAAATTTTATAGTATGAAGTAGTTTTCTGGAATAATAATAATTAATTAACTATCTAGTGATTTCATTCTTCTCGCACTGCCTAAAACTTTACTTATGATATAGAGGGGAGGAAATACACTACATGTGTCTTAACAACATCTTAGATCTTTATGTCCTGTCTTCTAATGTAGGTAATTAAGACTCATCACTCTACTCCTGCTAATAAGAAACAGTCACTCTACCCTATTGTTTAGTCTTGTGATCATCCATTTCATAGAGCTATCTATTATGTAACACTTATAAAAAAATTGTTTTTTAATGTGCAAGTAATTGAGTTGCCGGAAAAACAAGAAGAAGGGAAGAAAACGGATGCAAAATTCTAACGTCGAAGAGATGCATGATTCAAATTATTCCAATACTACTTTGCTTAAATATGATTTACCTTATAAAAGATAAAATATTCCAAATTTTTTGTTCTTTATAATGAACCTAGTGAAAAACAAGAAGAATATAATCCCTTAAAGCGTATGTGTGGACATGCATTTTTAAGTGATGGAATACCTCTAAACATGAGTTTATAGCTAAGTATATTTTTCCATCTTCTTGCTTTATAAACATTGATGATCTTGTCACATTAAAATACTTCTATATTTATTTGAGTTTTGTTTGTTGTGCCCAAATTTGACTATCAATGCAATACCCTATCGACATAGAACGCAATAATATATACAAATAAATATAAACATAGAGACCAAAATCTATACGTTAATTTTGTCTTGAATTTTTCCCTTATATATTTTAAGAAACTTATAATCCCTATTGGTTTAGGAACCCTTTGTCCTAATAGACTTGGAAAAGGAATATATTGACCTTATATGATTGGGAAAACCTTTTCCTTATAGGTTTTCCCAACACCTATAGTGGTTTGTCACCCCACTATAGCGCCTGTACATGACATTCCCAAACTATAGCGGATTGCAAGAAAAACTTCAACTTAGAAACCCTCTAAAAAGCCCCTTTTATCACAACATACCTTCGATCCTTGACCTCCGAAAGTATCCCCTTCACATAAAGTTCAATTCCAGGAGTTATATACACCCAAATTCAATTCTGTAAATCCCTATGGATTCCTTAGTGTCTTGGCTGCTAGAAAATATAAACGAAGCCTAGATATATCACCCACTCATTCGTGTATTTAAATAGACCTCACCTAGTTCAAATTCCATTTGAGACTGGCCTAGCCTAAAATCTTTAAGTCACTACAGAAAAAGTTTTCTGGCCCAATTATTTTCACCATTGACCTAGTCATAATGACCGGGATCGGTCGTTACATCTTTAAATATTATCTTTTAAAGAAACCCAATAAAAATATCTAGTACTTGAATTTCTATGTTGATATTTATACTAGGCAAAATAAATGTAAAATTAAGGTATTTTCCAAATTTCCTTTTCTCCCAACCTTGAAAATTGATGTCACGACAATGTTGCTTGGACCAGACATGTTTTGTTCACAAACATCTTGCCGAAAATTAGTATTTATTTTTCCCAATCTATTAACTACCGCATTTCCAATATGTGTATCGAACGTCATTGGACTACCTGAATATGTTAGTATATAGGCCACATGTGCATCCATATTGTAATCATGATGATCCATTTTGTGAAGACTAAAAAGTGTTGATGTAGTGGGGTTTAGATTGAAGTTGTGGGCGATAGAGTTATTGTTGCTTCTGTTTAGTTGAACTAGCAAAAATGTTATTTCTGTTAATTGGTTGAAATTCTCTTACTCTTGGGGTTTGATTTGGAACATTTGTTTTAATATGAGGCATCTCTCAAGCTCTATAAAGTTAACTTTTTGTTGACTACCACTTGATGATTCTTGATGAATGTATTTTCGCTCTACTCAAGCTCTCCATTTCCTGCTACAATGCTCTAAAAGAAAAAATAAAAATAAAAGGAGAGTTTGGACTAGGGTTATATTTATCACTGCAACTCATTATAATTCAGATGTTTTTGAAATATACTCATTTTCATTGAAAAATTAATTGGTGTTTGGTAATGGTGATCTTAGTACCTGCTTATGGAGAGCTCGGTGGTCATGAGATATGCTTCTCCCGAGTGTTAGAATAAAAGAGGATGTAGACTAGTTTAGAAATGATGGAATAGGTCCATAACTCTCAAGTGTCAGCGTTAGACCTAAGGGGGAGATGACAAGATGACAAATCGAGTTAAGTGTTAAAAAATAATATAGTATTGAGTTCCAAAGAGTATGAAGATATACTTTCAAAGGTTCTTTCATTGATGGAGTGATGTTAGAAAGAGAAGGTTAATGATCCTATTGTGATAATGATGGTATGATAATTTCGTCCAAGGTTATTAATGAGGGAAAAGAAGAAGATGAGATTTCATTATGAGAAATAACTAAATGAGAGCCCTTATTTGCTTTCGAATAGTAATGCGGGAAAATTCTAGTTGATATGGCAGGGATGATAAGAGTAACCCCGTCCCCTACCCAGTCCAGCCATCATTCGAGAATGAATGATCCCAAGGGGGAGTTATTGTAACACCCCAGAAATATGTTTGAGCTATGACTCGAACTATCCTTCGTTGTGAGTAGGATTTTACCGAGGAATTTAAAATTTCTTGGGTGTTAAGCTCACTAGATGTAGCACCCTTAGTTCCAAGAAGAACTAAAGAGAGTTCATTCAAGTCATTCCTAAGTTCCTTTAGGTGTTGGATCAACTTCAAACGACCATAACATATCTTTCCAACACCACCGAGTTTTCTAAGTTTCGAGGTCGCATGAGTGAGATTTTCCCTTTTTGAAGTCATGTTGTCTAATTAAGGAAAGTTACCTGAAAATAGTGAGAGGTATTTTGGTCTTTACCTTACCCAATCATATTTAATTCGTTTTTAGTAATATTTTGGGGTCTAATATGATTAGGTTCAGTTTTGTAATCCTAATATACTCCTAGGGTCTAATGAATAGATTAAGGAGTTCATCGAGGTTCTTGAGTTTTGTTGTAGATTTTTGCCATGGGTTTGATTCCTAAGAGGTATGTGAGTTCACATAGTGTTGGGTTCATTCACCCACGCACCAGACATGTTTATTTCAACTTAATTTCATTCTAGAAAGTTGAAAGTTTGATGATCTTGAATTGTGTTGTTGAAATTGTTTTTCATTCTTGAGTTAGGATGGGATTATTGAGTTCTTGAGGAAATCGTGTCGATTTTATAGTCGTTTATGAGTAGATTCTTGTGTACATGTGTTGGGTATCTGAATCTAAAGAGAAATTGAGAAAAAGAATCGAATCTAGGCGAATTGGGGTTAAAAAATGAGGAAGAAAAAGTCGGATAGAAAATAAGTACCAGGTCCGTGTGGCGGACCTGTTCCTTCATAGTGAACTTTCCTCTCCGCGTCGCAGAGAGATCACGAACCCCACTGTCTTGAAATTTATTTGGGGAACAAATAATAAATGCATCTTCGCATCAGCGACTTGCTTCCTAGACAGTATTTTTCAGTCGTTTCTCATGATTAACTATCTTAAACACTTTTAATCCTCACGATATCTTTCCAATCATAAATCGTAACCTTGAATTCATAATTCAAATTCAAAGTAGAGATATGAGTTATGTTTTGAGAGTTCTTCCAAACATTTTGAGAAAGTCCCTTAGAGTCTTTTTGAGAAGTCTTCTACTATTTCTAATAACTTGTTTCAAGACTCGACCAAGTGAGTATGAGAATTAGGAGAATGTATTCATGAATCTACTTTATCATCACGAGATCCTTCATATCATGAACCATAACTCTTGAATTCATAATTCACATTCAAGAGAGAGTTAAGAGTAGATTTCAAGAAAGTCTTTGAGTTCAAATGTGAATCCTTTGACATCAACTATAGATTTGAACTATGTTTTAAGAAATTAATTATGAGAATAGTCGTATACATGAGTTCCATATTGTTGTGGAGACCCTCGAGTTGAGTCGTTCATGCCCATAAATTCCGCAGGAACTCCATAATTTTAGTATCTTTTAGAGGACTAGTATCTGCAAGTTCTAAGTCTTGAGCATTGAGTTCATAATCCTTTTGAGATTATATTCCTAATCATGGGACTATTACATGTTACCCATGAATTCATTGACTTGAGTAGTTCATGCTCATAATTCTGCATGAACCCTTTGAGTCGAGCATTCTTGAAACTAGCAGTATCATTGAAGTTCTTGCGTTCCGAGTGTTGAGTTCTATTGATGGTTATTGCAAACCTTGAATTGAGTCGTTCACATCCATAATTCGGCATGAACCTTATTTTAAGAAGTCTTTTTACAAATTGTTTTAAAACTTGTTTTAAAAACTTGAGCACTAGGTTAAGTAAGAGTAAGAAGTTCATTTTTGTCAAAAGGGTATATGGGAACTATGTATTCCCAAAGAGTAAATGTTTTCACATTTAAGCAAGAGAAGAAACACCCATTTCCAAGAGAGCCTTTGTGCTAGATTTTGAGTAATTATCTCAAATCACAGAAATAGTTATGTTTTTAAACATATGAGCTAGTTACATTTTGAGAGTAGTATTGAGCACCGATTTGGGGACGAGTTTAATTTAAATAATTCAAAGTCTCTATAAATTGTGTAGTAAGCATGGGTTGAAAAGGGTCATACTTTTTAGATGATTTCTTCGTACTTTTTACCATACACTAGAGGATCCACTTAGTAGTTAGGTTCAATACCCCCGGCAAGGTATATGACGTCCCTGGCAGCGTGAGGCAAAATGTTGTATTATTACATAGATCATAGTGATGGATGTTGGTTAGAGAAACCCCCACAAATATATTTTTTATTCTTGTATACACGGAGTGTATTTTGTACTTTCATATGCAAACAAAGTTTATATTGTATCCTTGCATACAAACTGGAGTTACTATTAATTTTTTAAAATACATTCAGTTATTTTCTTCCATTTTAAAAGCTTTCCATACATAGCATATGTATTGTTGCTTTATATTGAGTTAAGTATCCAGAGTTGAGTACCCAGAGTTGAGTACCCAGAGTCGAGTTTTATAATTGAGTTGAGCCTTATTTCACTGAGTTAAATATCTTAATGTTAAGTTGAGCCCTATTTCACTAAGTTGAATATGTTATCATTGAGTTGAGCCCTATTTTCTCTGAGTGGAGTTGAACTATGTTCTTTGAGTAGTGTTGAGTTGCAAAGAGATAAGTATGTTTCTATTCCACCAGTTCAAACTTATGTTTATGCTTTATAATTCCCCTTACATGCTCGTACATTCAGTGTACTCAGTCATTTAGCATGCGTCATTTCATGATGCAAATACAGGTACTCAAGATCATTACCAGGCGCTTCATTGATACCAGATGCAGTTCGAGTTAGCTATGGTGAGCCTCATTGCTTCCGGAGGGTTCCACTTCTACTTTTAGTTATATCAGTTGTTAGGATGTCGTGGGTCCTGTCCCGACTTTCATCTTTATTAGTTATAGTCTTCATAGATAGACGGTAGTGTTTCAGAAGTCTGTTCATTTATTTTGTTAAACGTTTTAAAAACTTAGGGTGCCTATTTTATGTGAGTTGAATATATTATATTTATTCAAAGTTATTCATTTGAGTTAAAGATTTGTATTTGAATTCAATGAATATAATTAAGTTTTAAGATATTGTATTCTTGAGTTCGTGTTCCGCTTATAGTCAGCCAAGATGAGGGTTCTCTTGGAGACATGCAATGGTTCTCGAGTGCCAACCACATCCAGTGTGTACGCTCGATCGTGACATAATAGCTAGCATGGGCCGATCCCAATCTTTATAATTATGGGTTGTAGCTCAAGGGTTAAAATACCTAAACATAGGCCGATCCTAATTCTTGTGCTTAAGGGTGGAAGCTTAGGGGTGGTAATACCTATAATGGGCCGATCCCAATATATATTATTATGGGCGGCAGCCTAGGAGCTAATCCCCTAGTATGGGTGGATTCTGATTTTGTATATTTATGAGGACGGCATTCCAAGGGTTAAAATGCATAGCATAGGTCATGCTCTCCTACCACTGATCAGCTGGTCAATAGATAAGGGGTATGATAGGGTCTTGTCCCGTTATAAACTAAGTGTCTATCTTCTATAGGCTCTGTAGATGAAATGTCAAAGTAAAGTGTAGTTATGTCTTGTTTCTAGTAATTAAGGTTTCAACGACCTAGCATGTATATATTTTTTTGGGTCTATCTATGCTGGTCATTTATCAAGGTACTTGATCTATACTAATCAAAGATTAATAGTTATCATAGTTGCATGTACAATAAGAATAATTTAAGTTCGTTCTCTGGGCCTTTAGGCATCAGGTGCCTGGCTGTCTCAATGGACAAAAAGTGGTATCAGAGTAGGTTATCCTAGGGTGTCTACAAAGTCATATCTAGTAGAACATTACTTATGAATGTGTTGCGCGACAAATTTATAATGGAGGGGCTGCTTGGACATTTGGGAAATGTCACCTTTCATAATCTAGATCATGCAATAGAGTTATGTTAAGAGGTCTATTCCCACTCATATTAAGATCTATTTCATCCAGATTATGCTTATGATAGTTACGGTCAAAGGTTGCCAAGAGGCCAACACCAGCATCATCCAAGAGGAAATTTCCCGAGATAGATCTCATGTTATCAAAATTCAGAGAAAGGCCTGCAAAGGTTTATGTGTCACTTGTTAGGTCTAATCTATAGTTTCATTTGTACAACTTGTATCATCTTGATTGATCTAATATAATAGGGTTATTCATATGTTGTGCAATAAATAGTTACCTAGTCATAGAGATGAGCTTCTTAGGAGAATGTGACTTGTTCTAGAGTTCGAGATTCTCTCCACATGACTCCTTCAGTTGTTTAAGGATCTAATCCTATAGAGGGAAGTTAGTACCTTGTCAATAATAGAAATTAAGTCTTTCAGATTATGCATGTATTAGAAATAGAAGTTGTTGATTTTGCTTTGTATTAGTTAAAACATGTGGTAGAAGCATAGTCTGATAAGTGAATATACCACAATGGGGCCCAATGATTAGTCATCTTCTTTTGTATAGCTGGAATTATTAGATAGGTGTGTATGGCCAACCTAGTTAGGTCAACACGTGATCCTTATGGTTGTTAGCTCACCAGACAAGTGTTTCAATTGTTCATAATAAACTATTTATTTACTTTTCCTTTGGTGGTTTATGTTTTTGCTATAGAATTGGATGTCACTAAAATATGCTCTATTAATATATTAAGAGTAGAGAAAGACGTAGCATTAATTATTCACTAGTAGAAGAGTATTTGGTTGAATAGGAAATGAAGGAGGATGGTATTTAAATACCTATAAATGGAAGGATGATCTGGGTGACGTTCTCTGATAGTACAAGAAAATGACATATATGAGTGTTAAAGGAATAAGTAACATAGTATATGTCCTTATTATAGAGGATTTTTATTAAGCGTGTGATGTGGAAAAAAAATGGAGAGATAGAGAGATATTGACTCTTGGATCCTAAGTAGTTGAAAAGGTGCACCAGATGAATGGCCTAAAGACTTGTTTTTTTATACTTTGGTTAGATAGAGAAAACATTGTAGCATTGATGTGAATTTTGGTACACAATCTTAATAGTTAGACCAATAAAGGGATAGATCAAAAAATTGCATTGATAGCACATACGTTGACCAGTGTTGTACCCTAGGGTGCACCTACAGCACTCATACAAAATAAAGATGGGTTATTATGCATGTTTATTGAGAAAACTAAATAATGTTGTATTTATAGGTTGAAAAAAGGAGAGGATGGTCGATCATATATGCCAATTGTTCTTATTTGGTTCTTTTGCATGGACAAGGGTTGGAGCACACTCACTTGTTATATCGTTACAGAAAATACATTAGCTAGGACATGCCTAACTTGTTGGGCTGTCTCAGACCCTCATTACTATAGAATATTATATAGGAGACTATATAGAATAAGCAAGAGAGGAAACACCCATTTCCAAGAGAGCCTTTGTGCTAGATTTTGAGTAATTATCTCAAACCACAGAAATAGTTATGTTTTTAAACATACGAGCTAGTTACATTTTGGGTGTAGTATTGAGCACCGATTTGGGGACGAGTTTAATTCAAATAATTCAAAGTCTCTCTAAATTGTGTAGCAAGCATGGGTTGAAAAGGATCATACTTTTTAGATGATTCCTTCATACTTTTTACCATACACTAGAGGATCCACTTAGTAGTTAGGTTCTATATCCACGACAAGGTATATGACGTCCCTGGCAGCGTGAGGCAAGATGTAGTATTATTACATGGCTCATAGTGATGGATGTCGGTTAGAGAAACCCCCACAAATATATGTTTTATTCTTATATACACGGAGTGCATTTTGTACTTTCATGTACAAACAAAGTTTATATTGTATCCTTACATAAAAACTAGAGTTACTATTAATTTTTTAAAATACATTCAGTTATTTTCTACCATTTTAAAAGCTTTCCATATAATGCATATGTATTGTTGCTTTATATTGAGTTAAGTATCTAGAGTGGAGTATCCAGAGTTGAGTACCGAAAGTTGAGTATCTTATAATTGAGTTGAGCCTTATTTCACTGAGTTAAATATCTTATTGTTAAGTTGAGCCTTATTTCACTAAGTTGAATATGTTATCATTGAGTTGAGCCCTATTTTCTCTGAGTGGAGTTGAACTATGTTCTTTGAGTTGAGTTGAGTTGCAAAGAGCTAAGTATATTTCTATTCCACCAGTTCAAACTTATGTTTATGCTTTATAATTCCCCTTACATGCTCGTACATTCCATGTACTCAGTCATTTGGCATGCGTTGTTTCATGATGCAAATACAGGTACTCAGGATTATTACCAGGCGCTTCATTGATACCAGATGCATTTCGAGTTAGCTATGGTGAGCCTAATTGCTTCCGGAGAGTTCCACTTCTACTTTTAGTTATATCAGTTGTTAGGATGTCGTGGGTCTTGTCCCGACTTTCATCTTTATTAGTTAGAGGCTTCATGGATAGACGGTAGTGTTTCAGAAGTCTGTTCATTTATTTTTTTAAAGTTTTAAAAAGTTATGTTGCTTATTTTATGCGAGTTCAATATATTATATTTATTCATAGTAATTCATTTGAGTTAAAGATTTGTAATTGAATTCAATGAATATAATTAAGTTTTAAGATTTTGTATTCTTGAGTTAGTGTTCCGCTTATAGTCAGCCAAGATGTGGGTTCTCTTGGAGACATGCAATGGTTCTCGAGTGCCAGCCACATCCAGGGTGTACGCTCGATTGTGACATAATAGCTAGCATGGGCCGATCCCAATCTTTATAATTATGGGTGGTAGCTCAAGGGTTAAAATACCTAGCATGGGTCGATCCTAATTCTTGTGCTTAAGGGTGGAAGCTTAGGGGTGGTAATACCTATAATGGGCCGATCCCAATATATATTATTGTGGGCGGCAGCCTAGGAGCTAATACCCTAGTATGGGTGGATTCCGGTTTGTACATTTATGAGGACCGCATTCCAAGGGTTAAAATGCTTAGCATAGGTCATGCTCTCCTACCACTGATCAACTGGTCATTGTGTCCCATGCTACAAAGTCTATAAAGAAAAGATGAATAAATTTAAAGACAAGAATGTAATGTGCATGATTCCCTAAGTATAACCAAAAAGTTTAATGTACATGATTCCACAAGTATAATCAAATGTGAATGTAATGTACATGATTCCTCAAATATAAGCAGAGGTGAATGTAAGGTATGTGATTCCAAAAGTATAATCAAAGGTGGTCTCTTATCCTTGTCTATACAGAATATTTGTGCAATTGTACCTGATTTAACTTGAGCTTTTATTTTACATATGGTTACTTTATGCTTTACATATTCAATACATTCTTTGTACTGACGTCCCTCCTGGGGATGTTCTCTTCATGCCACAGGTTCAGGTACTCAAGCTAATAAAATTTCTCAATATAAGCATAGGATACTCAACAACCTTAGGTGACCTACATGTATATTCAAGGCTTTGCTGAGTCTCTAGAATATTTTTGAGATTATATATTAGTTAAGGGGTATGATAGGGTCCTGTCCCGTTATAAGCTAAGTGTCTATCTTCTATAGGCTCTGTAGATGAAATGTCAAAGTAGAGTGTAGTTATGTCTTGTTTCTAGTAATTAAGGTTTCAACGACCTAGCATGTATATATTTTTTTGGGTCTATCTATGTTGGTCTTTTATCAAAGTACTTGATCTATACTCATCAAAGATTTATAGTTATCATAGTTGCATGTACAATAAGCACAATACATAGGTTCGTTCTCTAGGCCTTTAGCCATCGGGTGCCTGGCTGTCTCAATGGACAAAAAGTGGTATCAGAGAAGGTCATCCTAGGGTGTCTACAAAGTCATATCTAGTAGAACATTAATTATGAATGCGTTGCGCGACAAATCTATAATTGAGGGGCTGCTTGGACATTTGGGAAATGTCACCTATCATAATCTAGATCATGCAATAGAGTTATGTTAAGAAGTCTATTCCCACTCATATTATGATCTATTTCATCCAGATTATGCCTACCATAGTTACGGTCAAAGGTTTCCAAGAGGCCAACACCAGCATCATCCAAGAGGAAATTTCCCGAGATAGGTCTCATGTTATCAAAATTCAGAGAAAGGCCTGCAAAGGTTTATGTGTCACTTGTTAGGTCTAATCTATAGTTTCATTTGTACAACTTGTATCATCTTGATTCATCTAATGTAATAGGGTTATTCATATGTTGTGCAATAAATAGTTACCTAGTCATAGAGATGAGCTTCTTAGGAGAATGTGACTTGTTCTAGAGTTCGAGATTCTCTCCACATAACTCCTTCAGTTGTTTAAGGATCTAATCCTATAGAGGGAAGTTAGTACCTTGTCAATAATAGAAATTAAGTCTTTCAGATTATGCATGTATTGGAAATAGAAGTTGTTGATTTTGCTTTGTATTAGTTAAAACATGTGGTAGAAGCATAGTCTGATAAGTGAATATACCACAATGGTATTGGCTAAAGAGATTCTTAGTTGACGGATGGGGACCAATGATTAGTCATCCTCTTGTGTATAGTTGGAATTATTAGATAGGTGCGTATGGCCACCCTAGTTAGGTCAACACGTGATCCTTATGGTTGTTAGCTCACCAGACCAGTGTTTCAATTGTTCATAATAAACTGTTTATTTACTTTTCCTACGGTGATTTATGTTTTTGTTATAGAATAGAATGTCGCTAAAATATGCTCTATTAATATATTAAGAGTAGAGAAAGACGTAGCATTAATTATTCACTAGTAGAAGAGTATTTGGTTAAATAGGAAATGAAGGAGGATGGTATTTAAATACCCATAAATGGAAGGATGATCTGGGTGACGTTCCCTGATAGTACAAGAAAATGACATGTATGAGTGTTAAAGGAATAGGTAACATAGGGTATGTCTTTATTATAGAGAATTTTTATTAAGCGTGTGATGTGGAAAAAAAATGGAGAGATAGAGAGATATTGACTCTTGGATCCTAAGTAGTTGAAAAGTTGCACCAGAAGAACGCCCTAAAGAATTATATTTTTATACTTTGGTTAGACAGAGAAAACATTGTAGCATTGATGTTAATTTTGGTACCCAATCTTAATAGTTAGACCAATAAATGGGTAGATCAAAAATTGCGTAGATAGCAGATACGTTGACCAGTGTTGTACCCTAGGGTGCACCTACATCACTCATACAAAATAAAGATGAGTTATTATGCATGTTTATTGAGAAAACTAAATAATGTTGTACTTATAGGTTGAAAAAAGGAGAGGATGGTCGATCATATATGCCAATTGTTCTTATTTGGTTCTTTTGCATGGACAAGGGTTGGAGCACACTCACTTGTTATATCGTTACAGAAAATACCTTAGCTAGGACATGCCCAACTTGTTGGGCTGTCTCAGACCCTCATTACTATAGAATATTATATAGGAGACTTCTTCTACCCTTGTTCCCAATGTATGAATTAACTAAGAAAGCTGCTCTATTTTATGTCCTGAACACTAGTGAGAAAAATTCTCAAGAGTGAAAAGACAACATAGAAAATCATTTGTATATGTTTTGAGGTGAGTAAATAAAAACAAGTGAAATTGCACTAAGGAATTAGAACTAGTGGTAGTAGCTTTGTACTTAAGATAAGGTGGTGTGTTTATATAGGATATCTCTTGGTTTCAAAGGCTCTGGTTGCCTATACAATAAACTTGTTATATATCCTATAGCTCAAGTATTTGTATTCATATACCCTTTATGAATCATTTTAACACATGTTACATATGTTTTAAAACACTTTCATGTGGGTATTATTTCCTTAAAAAACTCGCTTAGTGCTATATGTTTTATAGGATGTTGCCTTATTTCGCGAATAACTTTCCATAAATCAGTTGTCCATTTTTTATATTCATTATAGATTACTGGCTCATATGCTATACCTATTATAAATTACTTGCTCATGGGTTATATATACCACACGTTACTTGTCTGTATATCATATGCTCCATAGACCATATACCTATATGTCACATGCCTCATAGCCTACTTGATTAAGCATTATAGGCCCCACAGTTTATTTTTCCATGTGACACACACTTGCTCATATTTCATGAGGTATATTTATTTTTGTGATAGTTCACGTGATCATGCAATTTATAACAACAAATATCGTAGTCGACATTCTTATGTAATAATTTTTTCGTAATACATTCTCCCATGTGCTTAATGACTTACAGTTAATCCTATCTAGCTCACTTGCTTATATATTACTACCTTTTACAATATATGTCCCTATCAATCAAATGTATATGTATCGTACGTCTTTTATGTACAATTGTTAGTATGCTAAAAGTACTTCTTTATGGCTCATTGTTCACACTTGACTGCATGCTTGTGTGCCATAGGCTTATGTGGCTTATTGATGAGTCCGAGATTTGGACTCAATTAGGGCTTTACTTTTATAGATTTAGTATCCTCAAATGCTTATTTTGTGCCAATAACTGATTTAAATTCCTTGATTTACAGGTATATGGATTAAGGAACAACGCAAGGACACTAATTTGTAAAAAGGAACTAAGAAAACTGAAAGAATGTAGCAAAGCAAGCCTGGTGATCGCCAAGTCAACTTGGCGGGTCACTGAATGGCTACTTGAACGCCTAAAGTTCCAGAGTGCCAAGCCCTGAAGGAAAGAACCTAGTTGGCGAGAGAAAGGAGCAGTCGGCGGATCACCGAGTTGTTCCGCGATGTAGTGTTAGATGGCCCAAAGTTACAGACCTTGAGGATGTTGAAGGGCAAGGCAAAAAGGGAATGGAAATGATGAAAGGGCGGATCACTGAGTCATTAGGTGAGCCCAACTTTGCGGGCTGTTCTCCTTCAAGAACATATCACAAGAGTCGGTCTGGATGAGATTGTTCCCATTTTCTTTAATGGGAGAAACATATAAGTGGTTGGCTGAATCGCCGAGAGATTCCATCACTTCATGGGAAGAACTTGTCACCACATTTCAAGTGCGATTTTTCCCTCCTTCGAAGATGATGACACTTAGGGACAATAGCTAGAGTATCAAGCGTCTAGAGGGTGAGCCAATCCATGAAACTTGGCTACGATTCAAAAAGTTGGTGCTGCAATGCCCAACTCATGGTTTGCCCGACAACATGTTGCTGCAATACTTTTACCGAAGCCTTGATTCGGTGAACAAGGTAGTAGCTGACCAACTTTCTACGGGACGTGTGATGCAACAACCTTATGTTATAGGAGCCCAACTCTTGGACGGTATGACCAAAATTAACTGGGCATGGTACACCCACGAAGATCAGGTCTCCCCTCTGATGTTTGCGTAATTAAGACACAACTTCCAATGCGAGTGTCTACGATCATACAATAGTATAGTAACCCAACCAAGGGTTGGGGTCAAGTCCCTTGGACACCCACTTGCCGCATGAAGAACAACCTTCGCCTTAGCCTACTCACTCTCTGGAGATGAGTGTGTGGGAGAAGGACTAGGGTTCACTCTTTCGAGCTGAACCTCATGTCGACCCACTCCCATCGGCCATCAATTTAGTAGTCTTAGTTTTACGACCTCTCTCTCGAGCAAGTTGAATACACAAAGGTGAAATCGTATTTACAACTACAATTTTATGAAGTTCACCCACAACTACTAAACGAAATCACATTTACACAACAAATAAACCATCAACAAGCAAGACCCAACACATAATCTAACCCATATTCACAAAATCACACCCCAAGAATTAGGGTTTTAGATAGACATGAAAAAGACGTAAAAATGTATACCAATCTCAGTTTCCATCAAGGGGTATGCAAGATTAAGTCTTAAAACAAGTCAACAGTAAAGAATCCACAAAACCCAAGTCCAAAATCTTGGAGTTGAAACCCTTTGAATCTTCAAGTACTTCAAAACCCTCTCCAAGCTTAGAGAGAATATTCTAAGTCTGATATTAAATCTTAATAATAAAACTTGATAATAATAATTTATATTCTGATCCTCAGCTACAACACTTCAACTAGTATTTATAGTTTTCATAAATTTGTGCTGCAGCGGATCATTCGGCGTCGTTAGTCCAGATCGCCGATCAACCCTTTGCTAGGCTTCATCACTGTCTTGCTCTATCCTTTAGCATCATCGTGTTTTGGATCATTGGTGACATAGTATTGCTTCGCGAAACTGTTCGGTGACACGCCAATTGCTCCTTTTCACCGCCGATTTGATCTTTTCTTTCAGGGCTCATCACACTGGAACAAAAGGTGAGGATAAGACCTTTTGGCATTTTGCCGAATGGGTTCGGCGATTCTCAGATCTTCATTTCTTCGTTCTTTTAGCTGCCTTTGTTCCTGTTTTTTGCTAAGTAGTGTCCATGCTTTCCCTCAAACTCCAAATACCTGAAACTTGAGGGTTTTCATCAGATTTTGAGAAAAAAATATGCATTTGAGGACACTAATTCTATCAAAATATACCCCTAAATGAGTCCAATTTGTGGACTCATCAACACCCCAACTTAAACTTTTGCTTGTCCTCAAGCAAACTCAAGTTCAGCCGTTCAAAAAGGGTATCTCGAACAGTGCTACACAAGACTCTATCATGAATTCACACAACAAGACTCAATTTACTTATGCAAAAGTCAAATGTGCACTCAAAGATTCAAGTTGTGACTCACCAATATCAAAGAATCTCATGCTCTTAATACTTCCTTCAAATGCAAGTTCAAGCTCAACCAAAGTGTTCAAATGCCCTCACACAAGGAATGATTCCATATTCACACACAAAGGTTTAATCAGTTAAAGTTCAAGAATCAAATGCAACACTCACACTTACAAAGAGGAACATAGTGCATAATTTCACCCTTATGTTTGCCCGTATTTTCCAATCAACACTTGCTTCAGCTCAGTCAAGATCAAGAATGTCTTTTCAAGGCTTGTAATGGGGCTGAGTGCAAAGTTATGGTCATTTAGGCTCAGTGATTTTCATCCTCATGAAATGTGGTGCTCACAACCCTTCCTTTCCTTTTCCTTCATCATTGTGTTTAGTGCTCATAGGTCATCCTATTATTACATTTCCATGGATTGTTTGGGAACACCATGTCTTTTGTACTTTATTTCACAACTTTCTTTTTCATTCTTTTTATTTTTCCTTCTCTTTTCTCTCTTTTTTTTATATGGAGGGTTCCATTTTTCTCAAAACCATGGGTAAGAGGAAACTTTCCTTGCAATTCTTGACTTTCCCCTATCTTTTCACCACACCCCCAACTTAGGCTTTTGGCCTAAGTTGGCTATTCAAATAAACACAACTTCATGAGGATTATGGGTGATGGATAAAGAAAGGTCATTGCTTTCACCATGTTTCTTCCAAAGAAAGGGAAAGCTCAAGGGGTGTTCGAAAGCGGTTCACACACTTACACTGTAGGTCACAAAAGAGGCATATGTGAAATTGGCTCACACTCTTAAAAGTTGCCTAAGAGCATATCAAGAGATAGCATCATATAGTTGATCGGACCAACGGGGAAAATTCTAGGATCCATCATGCATAGTTCACAGGTAATCTCATCACACTAGGCATTGACAATATTAGTCAAACAAGACTCCACACTTTTGCTAGTGTGCAATGATCATCACAAGAGACTCAATTCGATACTAGGCAAGTCATAACGAGATGCAAAGAGTTCACATATTGTCTATTCAACTTCATTTGACCTCATCATAGTCGCTCATTCATGTTTGTTCGATTGAGAGCACTATTCAAGTCATCGGTATTGATCAGAACCGAGACTCAAATTTTGCAAAACAACAACTACATTCAACACATAAGAGGTGGCAAAAAATTTTGGACGGATGCAGCCACAAGCTCAAGCATCCACAGAAAGCAGTGTAATAACACAATAATATCTCATAACCTGAAATATATTATCAAAATAAATATGCACAAAGGTGGGCCTCACCCCACTACAAACAAAAATCATTTGTCCTCATATGCGAATAAAAGTATCCAAAAGTAAAAGTAAGAAAGACGGAGAGGGAGGTAAAGAAAAGTCATGTCTATGTAGTTTCTCCATCTGTCAGGGCCTCAGTGCCCGATGTAGAAGTATGGACTTGGGTATAAGTGCCCGGAGTTACCTTAGAGGGAATAGCAGTGCTAGATCTACTAGAGGCTATTGTGGATGTCTCAGTCGATGATGTCTGGATCACCGGCTACACTATCGTCACCACAAGATCTAACAAATATCTAAATATGCTATGCTCTCGGCTCTCCATCATCTCCTCCTCATGTACTCGTATCAGCTCCTCGTCGATCTCTGCATCCGACTACTCATATGATGTGCCACCCCTCTATACATCTTTGGTGGTAGCCAGAGGAATCCTCGAGGTCTTAGGAGTATCCTCGTCATATGCACCCCGCATCAATGAGGTGAAATCGGTAGACTTCAAATAGTCTACGTCCTTCCTCAAATCTGCCACTTTCTCTTTCAAAGCCGGAACCTCAGATGTTTTCCCCTGTCTACTCTCACAATCAGTGACTCTAGTAGCTATATCATCAAAAAAGGCCCTAAGGCGGGTTAGTGTAGGCAAGATAGCACTATCGATCATCCTGGGAATAAATCTCTCCAACCGAGTCACTCTTATATTCGCTTAATAAGCCAGCTGTCCCATCTTCAGGATCATGGCCTGAGTAATCCTGGCAGGCTGGGAGGAGGAAGAAGTACCTAAAAGCTATGAAGAAGAGGAAGGAGAGGATGTACTTGAAGGCTCAGAGGTTGGAGTAGGCGAAGGTGCCTCTACTGGTAACGAGTCAACATCAACTTCCAAGGAAATATCTGTCAAAACTGTTCTCCTCCTATTAACCTCCTCTCATGTGAACTCAACCTCAATACACCGGATTTCAATGAAGGAAGACGGGGTGACCTCAATATCCCTCGTAGTGTCTCGAGGTACTCCAATATGCTGGCACAACTCCGTGATCAAGACTGGAAATGGTAGAGAAGTCAGCTTCTATTTGGCCCTCATGTCCATCTCTTAGGAAATCAGTAGCCCCAGATCGATGCTCCTCCTGTACTTGATAGAACCAAGGCAAGCTGCCTTAGGATGGCGCAAAATGGACTCATTCTGGGATGGCATGATGGTGCTGCTGATGAAACCAAACCAGAACCTGGCAGCGATGTTCAAGTCCATGTTCTCAATAGGTGCCCCTGCATCCATCCACCTCGGGGTGGTGTCAGAAATAAGAGGAGCCAGCCAACCCTTCAGGTCATCTAGGGATTGAACAATAGGAAACCCTTCGTAGGGAATTGTAGAGTCGAGCGGTCTACCCAATACAATGTTAATATACTCGTTGTGGCACTCAACCTCCTGTCTTTGACCATGACAGACTTTCCCGGTCTAAACTCGCTTGCCTTATTCTAATTCTTGGGCACCAACTCTCCATAACATGTATAAAGTTCCCTAATCCAAGAAAAAAATGTAAGGGGCCCGGGGTCTTGTGAACTACTAAAACTCATGGTATCGGAGTGTGTGTATCACATAGGGATGCTTGCCTTCAAAGCCCTCCATAGATAATTGCTTCTCTTCTAGGATGGTCCATATCCCCTCACATTTCAGTCTGTTCAGTAGTCTAGGAGGAGGAACGATAGGGAGTGCAGGGGCATGGGAGGTGTCTGCGCTGGCATTGAGTATGTTGCCGGAGGAATGGAAGCTGAGGGAATATTGGTGGATGTGGACTGAGATCTGGTCCGGAGGTCATCCCTTCAGTTTATCAGAGGCTGCTCATCTTTTGGATCTGAAAAATTGGCATGGGTTTCAATAGCTATTCCTTTTCTAGCTATATGTTTCTTCCTTTAGCCTTTATCTCACAGTGGGAATCCTTCTCCTCTCCTGTTTGGAGGATTTGAACCCTCCCCCCTCGTTTGTATTTATACCATGTGCTTTTGTTTTGGGTGGCATGGTTAGATTTGTATGTACCATATCTGCAAAAAATTGGGAGAAATTAGGAGAGAATCAAACACAGGCACAAAAAATCTATTGCAGACAGGCTAGGCGATCCAGTCGGCTAGTCGCCGAATCTCTTTGACGAGCCAGATCGGGCACGCCGAATGGATTCGCTTAAAAATTAAGGCAAGTCGGCGATGTGAAGGTCCTTTCGGTGAATTGCTGACTACTTTCGGCGAGCAAGGATTTGTCCGCCAAAAGTTAAAGTGCAACAAAAGTTTCAGGGGTGCAGAAAAAGGGGGATTAATCAGCCTTTTGGCAGATCACCGAGTGCTTTTGGAGACCTCAAGCTTTCATGCCGAATGTCACAGAATCCAACAATACATATAGCATGAGATTAAAGGCGATATGGGGTCATTAAGGTGAATCGTCTAATGGTTTAACGAGTTCGACCCAGCTCGCCAAACACCCCAATGTGCCTATTTCAAACCTACCTTCTAAAACTCAACCACGCAACCCCCGATAACAAAATAAAAGCATGCAGTAATAAATTCAAACAAGACCCGTACTACCCATCAGCCCGGGATACTCATAGTTTTCCTGGTTTTGTCAAATTTAGCCATTTGACAATATTTGCTCTTAAGAGTGTTGTCACCCGCTCTATCATTGAGCAATTTTTGTCATTTTAGCACAAACATGGGTTACTCACACTTCACCCAATCAATCTAAACGACACACAAGCACTACTAATTGCAAATTCATTCATTTAAAAGCATAAAAATTATGGGTATTTGACGAACAAAACAACAAGGGCAAAATTTGCAAATTGAAATAGGAATTTACGCATTCTAATTCTATCAGAGAGGCCCAGCACACAACATTACGATACGATTATTGCAAATGAGTACAAAATTTTCGAATGTAAACTCGGGGTTTGGAAACCAACCTTAAATGCCGATTAAAATGTGATTGAAAAGCTAGGCGGCAACAAAATCCTAGTTCCGAGCACCAATCAACAACTAAAATACTAATGAAATATAAAAAATATTGAAAACACGACATTGTGTGAGTTTCTGAAGTTTAAAAGGGAGGGAAAGTGGAGAAGTTCAAATTATGAGACTTTTGGCCTTTATAAACCGTCCAGTTCGGATCCATTAGGCGACGTTAGTCGCACTCGCTGATCCACTCGGTGACACGCCGAGTCGCCAGTTTCCCCACCATTTTCAATAGGATCATCAGTTTCTTGGGGTCAAGACAGCGGTCTGAATCGAGGTCGCCCAACAGGTTGGCGACACGCTAAAATGCTGCTTGAGGTCACCGAGTTTTACAGGCTCTGAATTAAATTTTAGTTGAGCCAAATGGAAGGCCTAATTGGGCACGCCGACTGGACCTTTTTCTCGCAAATCTGCATTTCTGAACACTTCCCGCATTTAAACCTACACAATCAACACACCATTTATTTCTAAACCAAGTTAAAGCATTTAAAAAGGTTTTGGGTTGCCTTCCAAACAGCGCCTTAGTTAACGTCGTGGCACGACGCATCTCAGCGATCGAACTCCATTCTTTGGGGTTAGCCACTGTATCAGTAGGCAACCCCTTGTTTTGTTGGGAGTGTAGATCGAGTAACGCATGAACCATAAGGTTCTCGAGCAGCTGGACAACTCTGGAATGAGACCAAATCAATGGCTTCATCCCTTCAATGTCTTCCTCATTTCTTCTAGCTTTCTATCTTGCTTTGTCACCTTGTGGAGAATGATTGAGAGCATGCCCTCAAGGCGTTTAACCTCATTGTCTTTGGGACTTCTTCGCTCATGAGGAGGGATGTATTTATCCTTCCTCTTGTACTGGACTTCGATCTTCAATATCTTTTTCTCCAATTAATCAATGTGAGTCATTAAGGCGGCCAACATAAAGTCCTTTTCTACTTCTTGGTACGTTTCAACCATTTGATTAAGCAGTTGGGCTGCTATCGCATATGGTTGTTTCGCAATGCCTCCCGGAATGTGTTGGTCGACCAGCCTCTTGTTTCCGGGGCCAACACTTCTGTAGAAAAAAACATGGAGGGCTTTGTCGGGAATGTCATGAGTTGGGCATTAAGTGATCAGTTCATTAGACCTTGCCCTTGACTTGTGGTCCGTTCACCTTCGAATTGCTTAAAGGTGAGGATACGATCCCGGAACATCATTAACTCTAATGGAGGAAACTCCATTAGCTCCCGAGTACTGCTCGCCATGCTCACTTCCTGTGTTTGGATGAAAGCAAACCAATAAAACAAAACTAAAAATTAAGTTAGTAAACTAGGATTACCAAAAGCAAAGTTTGTCTTAACCAAAAGTTTTGACTTAACACCACTCCCCGTCAGCGGCGCCATTATGAAATTTGTGTAATCAAGACACAACTACCAATGCAAGTGTTTATGATCATACAATAGTATGTAACCCAACCAAGGGTTGGGGTTGAGTTCGAAGGGAGCGATTTCTGAAGATTAGTGATTAGGCACGAAAGTGCTAAAGCTAACCGTAGCTAAAGAATTTATCGACTGAAGACATGACAAATTAAAAGGTTTGACATGAGTGTCAGTTATCAATGGGGGGTTTTCTATACAAGTAAAGGGCAAAATCAGCAAAAATGCAAAGTGTATTAATCAAGGAGATGAGATCCTTGGGATGTGATATGAATACGGGATAAACTAAGCCATTGGGTACATGCTCTTGATAATAAATATGTTGAATATTTGTGACTAGGCTAAACTATAGAGGGGGTAAATTCTCTCTCGAGCAACTTACCCCGAATCAAATGGGTTCCTCTTGGACACCCACTTGCCGCATGAAGAACAACCTCCACCTTAGCCCACTAACTGTCTTGAGCTGAGTGTGTGGGAGAAGGACTAGGGTTCACTCTCTCGAGCTGAACCTCATCTCGACCCACTCCCACCGGCCATCAATTTAGTAGTCTTAGTTTTACGACCTCTCTCTCGAGTAAGTCGAAAACACAAAGGTGAAATCGTATTTGCAACTACAATTTTATGAATTTCACCCACAACTACTAAATAAAATCACATTTACACAACAAATAAACCATCAACCAGCAAGACCCAACAGATAACCTAACCCATATTCAAAAAATCACACCCCAAGAATTGGGGTTTTAGATAGACACGCAAAAGAGGTAAAAATGTATACCAATCTCAGTTTCCATCAATGGATATGCAAGATTAAGTCTTAAAACAAGTCAACAGTAAAGAATCCACAAGACCCAAGTCCAAACTCTTGGAGTTGAAACCCTTTGAATCTTCAAGTTCTTCAAAACCCTCTCCAACCTTAGAGAAAATATTCTAAGTCTGATATTAAAACTTATTAATAAAACTTGATAATAATAATTTATATTCTGATCCTCAGCTACAAAACTTCAACTAGTATTTATAGTTTTCATAAATTTATGCTGCAGCGGATCATTTGGCGTCATTAGTTGAGATTGCCGATCAACTCGGCGATCCGCCCTTCGGTAGGTTACATCGCCGTCTTGCTCAATCCTTTAGCATCGTCGTGTTTTGTATCATTGGGTGACATAGTACTGCTTCACGGAACTGCTCGGCAACACGTCAATCATTTTCACCGCCGATTTGATCCTTTCTTTCAGGGCTCAACACACTGGAACAAAGATTCTAAGGGTGGTCTTTCTAAGGATATGCTCTCTCGTATTCTCAACAAGGTTGAAGGGTCCGATAAATATTTGAAAGAAATGAAGGAAGATGTATCGACCTTTAGCCAAACGGTTACTTCTCACTCCATTTCTATCAAGCTGTTGGAGACCCAAATGGGTCAGATTTCGTCTCGTTTAAACCAAAGAAAACAAGGGGGTTTACCTAGTGACACTATGTCCAACCCTAAGAATGATGTTTGAGTGAGGACTTGCGTCGTGCCATGATGTTAACTAAGGTGCTTCTTGGGAGGAAGCCCAAGTTTTTATATTTCTTTCTTTTTGTTTTAGAAATAATCGTGTGTTGATTGTGTAGGTTGAAGTGCAGAATGTGTTTGAAAAGTGCAAGTTGGCGAGAAAAATGTCTAATCAATGACTTGCCGAAGAGGTTGGCGATCCCAACATGGGCTGCCGTTGGAGTCTGTAAAATTCGGCGAGCCCATGGACAAGTCGGCGAATGCCAAACAGGTTGGCGATCGCGCCTTAGTCCACCATTTGGACCGCCACATTAACTAGGGGTCCTGCAGAACTCGGCGACATAAGTGACCAATCGGCGTGTCGCCGAGTGGTTCGGTGAGCAAAATTAATTGTGCCTAAAGGGCGAGAACTGGACGGTTTTTAAAGGCCAAAGGTTTAAAATTTCAAACTCTTTCATATTCCCTCACTTTTTGACTTCCCAAGATCACACCCCCACTATATTTTTCTACATTTTTGTGTTCTTACCGCTTCCTAGTCGTCAATCTTGTGTTTGGAGTTGGATTCTTTGCTGCCTAGCTTTTCAAATAAAAAATTTGGCATCAATGGTTGGTTTTCCGAACCCCGAAACTCATAAAGAGCGGTTAAACTCATTTGCAATTGTTTTGTTCTTAGTGATGTGTGTTGGGCCTCTTTGAATTCGTATCAGTGTGCTTGTTTGGCTGTTTTAAATTCGAAATCATGCCTTAATTGACTAATTGTTGATTTCCCAAATTTCGTGCTTTAAAATTGATCTATATTATTGGGTTGTCATAAATTATTAATGGGTCTAGTTTGGTGAAATCTAAGTAACCCATAATTGTTGTAAATGACACACTTTACCCGATGATGGAGCGTTTGACGTCATTTTTAAGGGCGTAAGTCATCAAATGGCCAATTTTGGCCAATCTGGGAGAAGTCTGAGTACCTCAAAGGCATGGGTCTTATGGGTCGGAGTCTAATTGTGTTAGTATATGTTTTGATTTTGTTTACGGTGGCTCTGGGGTTGATTTTGGAAGTTGGGGTAGAAAGTAGGCACGTTAAGCAGTTTGGCCAGCTAAGTTGAGCTCGCCGAACCACTCGGCAACTGGTTGAATCCCCCTTGATCGCCTTTAATTTCATTCTAATGTGAAATTTTGTTTCTGTAACTTTTGGTGAGAAGCATGGGTTTGCCGAGTGCACTCGGCGACTCACCGAAGGTCTTCTTTGATCGCCCTTTCTAAACCCTCAACACTTAAAATACATTATACCTTTTGGCGGGCTAGTCCTTGCTCGCCGAATGTGGTCGGTGATTCGCCGAAAGGCCCTTCCCATCGCCGACATGCCAATTTTTCTAATAATTTTGAAACCAATCTTTTCGGCGAGCCCGATCTGGCTCGCCACAGTGATTCGGTGACTCGCCGATCGATTTGGCGAGTCTATCTGTAATCTTATTTCTGTAATTTTTCTTGAAATATTTCTAACATTCAACGATGTTTTGGCAGATATGGCTAGAACCAGCATGGACATGCCTCCCCGTAAAAGAGCACGGGGATAGTGATAAATTAAAGGATAGCAAATCCCCCTAAAAAGGGAAAGACGACACCTCCCAAGGGAAGCAAGGGCAAGGGCAAGATGCCCATATCTGAGGTTTCGGAGCACAACCCTGGCAAAGAGGGAGAGTCTTTTGAATCCGAAGTTGCATTCTCCGTGCCCGAGGATGACCAGCCTCTACAGCCCAGGTTAGCGGAGATCTGTGCTAGGTCTCACCTACACTCATCGAGAGCTGCAGTGGCCACCCCTCCTATAGCAGATACAGTGCTAGCTTCGGCACCGACTTTGGTCCCGGTGCCACCAGTACATGTTTCTCTTTCTCAGCTACTCAACAGATTAATAATCGATGGATTGCGGACAATTCTTGAGGAAAAGATGCTATCTAATGAGGCCTTAGTGGGTAGATACTCCACCGTGATGGAAACTCAATTTGGTAACGATTTTTATCTTTTTATGATGTCTAGTTAAAACCCCAGTTCTTGAGGTGTGATTATGTGATTATGGGCTGATTTAGTTTATGGGTATGGCTAATTGTTAGTTTAAATTCTATTTAGAAGTGAGTTCAATGAATAATTGTGGTTTAATTTAGGAATTGTAGTTGCAAATGCAGTTCTACCCTTGTGTTTTTGGCTTGCTTGAGAGAGAGGCTTGAAAACTAAGATTATTGATTGATGGTCTGTGGGTATTGAGTTGTTATGGGCTCGGCTTGAGAGATTGAATCCTAAACACTTTTCCACACATTCAGCTCGAGAGAGTAAATAGAATAAGGTGTGGGCTTGTCTTCTTTTGCATGCTTCTCGATGTTCGAGAGAAATCGACTTGATTCTAGGTAAATTGTTTGAGAGAAAGTTTACCTCCTATATAGTCTAGCTTACTCACTAATATTTTGGTATTTTCTAATAGTTTCAATTACCCATTTGTCTATATTAGCATATAATCGAATCACATCCCAAGAACTCGTCTCATTATTGTTATTTCGTATTGGTTGCCACTATTTGTAGTTGATAATTTCAAAACCAAA
Organism: Solanum tarapatanum; assembly: GCA_029582485.1. Taxonomy (NCBI): domain Eukaryota; kingdom Viridiplantae; phylum Streptophyta; class Magnoliopsida; order Solanales; family Solanaceae; genus Solanum; species Solanum tarapatanum. The sequence goes on along the minus strand of JAJOOB010005939.1, from coordinate 6,649 downwards.
ACCCCCTTATTTGACATTCATGTCACCCGCTGATTTGAAAGATGTTTTTATTTGATAATGTCTATTCCTAATGTTGATTTGACCATATTCGCACTTCTCAATGGAATAATAAACATGTACCGCTCCCTGTGGGATTCGACCCCAACTCACTTAGTTGGGTTATATACTAATTAACGACCGTTGATGCTTAGAATTGGATGAAGTGTCTTTGAAATGTCATTAATAACTTATGCATTATTATGTTATGCCTCTCTACTCTTATTGACTTAAGTATTAAACACATTGGGATAAAGTTTCCCCCATATCGGGATGAACAAAGGATTTTGCCTGAAAAGGTTGGGGACCTAGTAAATTTTAGTACAACTCTTATATGTTGAAAATTGATAGGGAAAGTTTCCATGTTCCTGTATTATGTGTCTTTCGTACACCTTTATAATATATATATATATATATATATATATCAACTTGTTCATAGGTTTGTTTCACATTAGTTAACTTGTTCTAGTATTTGGAATTCTCGTATTCCAAGTATTTGTTAGGCTGGTTTATAAAAGGAAGAAAACAATAAATTTTGGTGTACAAAATCGTTAGTTGATTATATATGGCTAAGAGGAGACTTACTTTTCATTTGATTATTTCATATGCTACATCCGCTGCAACGCCCTATGCCCATACGTGCTTTTCGTCAGCTGATATGTTTTAGGCAGTTTGATTTACAAAGGGAACTCTGGCAAAAGTTCTAAAAAATACACAGAGTTGACCTTGCTTTGAGCAATACCTCTCATTTGAGGACGAATGATCCAAAGGAGGGAATGATGTAATACCCCATAACTTCCAACACTTATACAACTAAGTGAACGTGAATTTTTTTTTGAACTCGAGATAGTAAAAGGTGATATTTGATATTAAAGTCATAAGTGGACAAGTGTGTATTACTGTTAAGATCTTGTAAAGAAACTAAGATACGGAAAATGGTATAAAATAAGTGAGGTCCTTGTTTGGCTAAATTAAGTTGTTAGGTGATAAGTAGGTGCATCACCTACTTTGAGTTATGCACCATATGGAGTCGTAAATTAAGGGAACAATTTGAGGCCCAATCTATCCAAGAATAGGCGAAAAAATGTAAAACAATGGCCGTCCAAGGCCCAATTTTTCCAAGCCCACAAGAAATAATTTTAAAGGAAAAGTAGGTGCATCACCTACTTAAAGGTGTGCCCAAAATTAAAGACAAATGGTGGCTGCAAATGAAGTACAAGAAAGGTGGCAAAAGAAAACCTATTAAGGCCAAACATCTTATACAAATATCTAATTTTCCTCTAATCCAAATTTTAAGCTCTCAAGTTCATATTTATATATCTCTCTCTCTCAAGATGAAACAACCACCCAATATTCCCACTTGCTAGGATTTTAAGTATTTATCATCTTGTTTCTCCAAAGCAGCCACAAGATCACCTTATCTCCTCTATTACTTCAAGTATATTGGATAGTTCTTCAAGGGGAGCGAAATAGACATAGCTATATGTGTTGGCACCCATGGTTGTGCCATTGTCTTCCAAAGATTAAGAGAATGTTAAAAAAATAATTGAAGAAAAATAACATATTAAGATCCCATGGTAAGGCGCTGCCAGAACCTCTAATTATTAGTTTATTTGAGAATTCTAGACTTACTTGTTTATTGCAACTCGTGGATGGTGATTGAAAATCATAAATTCAAGTCTTTTGGTTATTTTTGGGTGTTGATGACTGTTGTTGTATTGATTTATTTGTGGTATGTCAGGGATGTACTTAAAGAATTAATGCAAAAAGCTGTTAGGGGGCAGATTTATAAGTTGTTGTTATGCACAATTAAATTAGTGTTTTTGTAGGCTCACTGCCCATCCCATCTCAGGTACTGTTATATATCTATATATAAGTATATATATTATTAAGATTATGGAGTGTCGACAAACCTCATGGGAAGGTTTTTTCATGTGGAAAACTATAACGGACAAAATGTGTGAAAGAACACACTCACTTAGAAGGATTACGGGCTGGCTGCCTTGTTACTATTTTGATAAGTTGAAATATCCCTAGTACGTTGGTAATATGCTAATATTAGCCTTATTGATTGTTTGTTGTGGATGAAGATTATGACGTTATAGGACAGGTTGAGACTTTGTAAGCTCTATGAATTGGAAATTGAGGTATGTAAGGCTATTTGATCCCAAATCTTTTGGCATGAAGTCCTATATTCTGTGTACCAACAAATTGAGATCTCCAAGTGATCCTCATTGTAAAAGATACATTGTGAGGGTGTACAATATCCAATGTAGCTAATGGTCTTCCTTATACAGTTCAAGTTCTCAAAATATGTGAGACTACTTCTATACGTGTTCATTATCCAATATTGGTGTGTTTATTCTTCCAAGTACTAGTTGACAAGGGTACTTTAAACATTAAGTTTCATGACTTATCAACCAAGTTAAATGAAGTTCATTGAGTCAATTAGATCCTGCATTATGCATGTTACAAGATTTTATATGTCAGATGCATATTATGTCCATTGTTTATTTTATCTCCCCTTACATGAAATGTACAATCCTTATTTGGGTTCTATCACGGGCTTCATTCGTTTGGATGTGTATGCACTCTTTCATTTGATATCGTATACTAAGTGTTTAACTATTATATCATCTTATATAGTCCTTGCCTCTACATATGAGAAGTTATAGTCTCTACTATGTGCTAAGTTATCATATGCCCCCATGTGAAATCTACAAACATGTTTTAAATGAAGCATCTTCTAAGCAGAATTACCTTCTCAATTGCTATACATCTTAATGAATCATTTACTACATGTAAGGTAGTTGCCACACCCCTTCATGGATCACCTGTATATGTTCTTTCTACCCAAATGAAGTTCATAAGTCATATAAGTTCCTAAGTAGTACAAGAAAGTTACATTTTCTTCTGATATTATTGTTTTCTGCCTCAATTAATTTATCCACATGTCTACATCAGAAGTATATAGTCCTAAATCTCAAAAGAGTTATGAACATCAAAACAACAATCTCAAACATTAAAGAGACAAAGTAAAGTTAATCTATATAATTATGGGTGGCAGATAAAGGGTTAAAATACCTAGCATGGGCCGATCCAAATTCTTTTGCTTAAGTGTGGAAACTCAGGGTGGTAGAATGGGCCTATCTCAATCTATATAATTATGGGTGAAAGCTCAAGGGTTAAAATACCTAGCATGGGCCGATCGTAATTCTTATGCTTAAGGGTGGCAGCTTAGGGGTGGTAATACCTAGCATCGGCTGATCCCAATCTATATTATTATGGGTGCCAGCACAGGGGCTAAAATCCTAGCATAGGTCGTTCCCAATTTGTATATTTACGAGGACGGCATCCCAGGGGTTAAAATGTGTAGCATGGCTCATCCTCTCGTACCACTGGTCAGCAGGTCATAGTGTCACATGCTACAAAGTCTATAAAGAAAAGATGAGTAAACTTAAAACCAACAATGTAATGTACATGCTTCCCCAGGTAAAACCAAAGAATTTAATGTACATGATTCCACAAGTATATGCAAAGGTGAATGTAATGTACATGATTCCTCAAGTATAAGCAAAGGTGAATGTAAGGTATGTGATTCCACAAGTATAATCAAAGGTGGTCTCTTATCCTTATCTATACAGAATATTTGTGCATTTGTACCTAATTTCACTTGAGCTCTTATTTTACATATGGTTACTTTATGCCTTACATATTCAGTACATTATTTTGTACTGACGTCCCTCCTGGGGGATGTTGTTTTCATGCCACAGGTGCGGGTACTCAAGCTAATAAAATAACTCAATATAGGCATAGGATACTCAACGACCTTTGGTGAGCTCCAGGTTGCTTCAAGGATTTTCTGAGTCTCTAGTATATTTTTGAGATTATATATTAGTTAAGGGATATGATGGGATCCTATCCTGTTATAAGCTAAGTGTATATCTTCTAGAGGCTTTGTAGACCAAATGTCAAAGTAAAGTGTGGTTATGTCTTGTTTCTAGTAATTAAGGCTTCAATGACCTAGCATGTACATTTATTTTAGGCCTATCTATGTTGGTCTTTTATCAAGGTACTTGACCTATACTCATCAATGATTTATAGTTATCATAGCTTCATGTACATTAAACACAATACATAAGTTTGTTCTCTCGAGCCTTTAGGGCATCAGATGCCTGTCCATCTCAAATGGACTTGGGGCGTGACATGAAAGGCCAAAACAAACAGTCCCCTTGAGTTATTCTCCCAATCCTTGTTCCGACTGTTCATTTCCAAGTGAGTGTAACAGTTTCTGAATTGCAAAGAAGAAGCAAATGCCAATGGAAGATTAGAAAGCAAAATGGAAAGATGTATACACAATTATCATCCTGGATCCCACACTTGCGGCATAATATTAACATACGTAATGAAATAAAACGTTCCAGTAGATCCCAACAAATTAAAAGTAATGACTCCACATTCGGTGTATAACCTATTACAGTCACGAGCATACAATTTACTCCTGGATCTCATACATAATGATCATGTGCAGTTCCACGCATAGTGACAACAAAAAGATTCATATAATAATTAATTGGACAGTGATAAGAAAGAAATTGATCATTGAAGGTGTTTTAAATAAGACACGTGGATTTCCTAAAGATTTCCTTAAGAGTCATCCACAACTATTGTTGATCCTTGCAAGCACAATAATGTTTCAACAAATAAGCAATTTGTGGTACACTTAAAACTATGGCCATACCTTCATAACATTCTACACCCCTATTATAATTTTCATGCTTCACACCAGATATTCCTTCATCCAAATGCATTGGATCATCCGATGGTTCTAGGGTGAATGTCTTGGGGCAGTAGTTATTTAAACATTTCATCGAATATCTTGTGTGCATCAGTTTTGATTGGGTATTCTGATTGCTTGACATAAATCTAAGGCAACGACGAATTAAATATATCACTTCTCTTACTACAACAAAAACAACTTTTAGCGGCAATAAATATTGACATTAGTAAAGAGTGCTAAAGTCTTTACCAGCATTAGTTAAGTGTCAATATACCCAATGTCGCTAAAGGCTTTTGGGACATATACAAAGAGTGTTAATTGCCGCTAAAAATACATATTTAGCGGTAATTAATAATGAATTACCGCTAATGATTATTTTTGATGTAGTATTTGTGGATGCACTTGTGCAAGACACGGAAAAAAAAGTATATTTCGCTCACTGAATCTTGAAAAAATAGCCTCAAAATGCCTTTGATACTCCGTCGAAGAGGTTACCTTCCAGTGATTGGCCAAGCGGCCTTCCGATGATTTGAGATGTCGTTTATGGAAGCGAATAAACACTTTCGTAGCAATGTGTTCCCAATCTACCAATTGCTTGTTCTGAAAAAGCCATCGGTACTATTTAAAGCCGTTCCATCTAGATAGGACGAGGAAAGACATAATTTCTGGTTTTCTGCAATTTCATAGAAATTAAGTTGCGTTCTTCCTCAGAAATCCATAACTCTTGATTCTTGCCAAAAAATTGTTGAAATTCCACCTTTCCAGAATTACTCGTAGGAAGGTTTCCAACAAAATCACATAACATTGAATGTATTTCTGCGAGATACTTCGACCAAGTATCCTTCACGGCCTTGATTGCATCTTCTATTGTTCGATATATTTCGTCCTCCATTGAAGACCTCTAGATGAAAGCACGGATGAAAAAAAATCGAATTCTCAAAACAGTTATATATATATTATATTCATTGATAACCAAATTATAATAACAACACTTGATTTACAAAGAGAAGTACCAATATAAAAAGTAACTAAAGATGGAGATAAGAACGGGGATGAGAAGTGAAGACTCTAGAAAGAAGACGAGAGGAAAATACAGTTTCCTCATAATACGCACATTCTTTCCGAACCGCAGTTGACAACCATATAAACTCTATTCAACTTGGATCCCAAGCATATCTCGTATTGGACTATCTAACTCTTGGGCCACTTTCTAGTTTAGCCCTATGCCCAACAACTTGGCCTGCCTTTGGGCCATCGTTGTTCACAACAGAGAAACTATATTAAAGGCCACAACTTGTTTCAAGAGTTAAAATCAAAGTGAATCTGGTATTATGGACATTCATTATCATCACATAGACTTTTTTCTTTCCTTTGGAGAGCATTGACATCCCCACAAGAGCCATATCAACCGTTGTAACTGTATATATTCATGCACTTTGAAAGTCACTTAATTAAGAACATGAAAAGAATATTATACACACTTTTTTCATTATTAGGGTCTGTTTATTAAATGTCACTCCTACGGTTAGTTTTTTACATTAATTTGTTTGTACAACACAATTTTTTATTTTATGAATGTGTACTTCTATACCTACAAAAGTAGCTAGCAAAAAGTTCAAGTCCAAACAATATAATAACTTAGACAGAAACAATCAATGAATATTTACAAAGTAATTGACAAACCAAACAAAACCAAATAAGAAAAAAGTCAATAAACACACTTAAGTTATACATTGGGGGGGGGGGGGGGGGGGGGGGGGGGGGGGGGGGGGGGGGGGGGGGGGGGGGGGGGGGGGGGGGGGGGGGGGGGGGGGGGGGGGGGGGGGGGGGGGG
>JAJOOB010005938.1:0-20764 GCA_029582485.1 Solanum tarapatanum | reverse complement strand
AGGGTTTTATGTTATGTGTTATTATTATTATTTTTAGCGTTTCAAGTTTTTAAGGTTATGGTTATATAGGTTTTTATAGGTTTAGGGTTTAACATATACAATTTAGGGCTTAATAGGGTTTAGAGCTTAGATTTTTTCTAGCTTAAGGGGTTTTTGGGTTTTTTAGGGTTAAGTGTTTCTTAGGGTTTTTAGGTTTAGGGTTTACATTTATGGTTTTTTGTGTTTGTATCTTTAGGGTTTACAGATATTATGGATTCAAGGTTTAGATCTTGGGTTATATAGGGATTTTAAATGGTTTTTAGGTATTTTATAGGGTTAGTTGGATTTAGGGTTTCTTAAGGTTTAGGGTTTAGTGTTTCTTAGGGGTTTGAGTATAGGATTTGGGTTTTGGATTCAAGGATTAGGGATTAGGGTATTTTTAGGTTTAAGTATTTAGGTTAAGGTTTTTATCTAGGTGTTTAGGGCTTAAGGATTTAGGTTTATTATGTTAAGGTTTTAGAATGTTTTATGGGTTTAAGGCTTAGGTTTTTTTTTTTTTTTTTTTTTGTATTTTAGGGTTTTAAAGGTTTAAGGCTTAGGGTTTTAGGCTTGGGATTTATGGTTTAGGGATTAGGTTTTTTTTTTTTTTATGTTTAGGGATCTATATTAAGGGTTTTTCTATGTTTTTCGAGCTTTGGGTATTTTGGGTTAAGGGTTTTATCTAGGGTTTTCTGGATTTTATTGTTTTAAGGTTTAGGTTTTTTTTGTGTTTTTAGGGTTTAGCATATACGATTTAGGGGCTTATAGGGATTACAGCTTTGAGTTTTTTAGGTTTATGGTTTTTTAGGGGTTAAGTGTTTGGTAGGGTTTTTTAGGGTTTAGGGTTTTAAACTTATTGTTCTTTTGTGCTTTTTAGGTCTAGGGTTTACGGATTTTTAGGGTTCAGGGTTTAGAGCGTGGTGTTTTGTATGGATTTTAAATGGTTTTAAGAGTGATAGGATTTAGAGTTTCTTAAGGTTTAGTCACACCTTGGGGAGTCTACCATTATCGAGTGATGCCGTTCGGCCTCAAGAATGATGGAGCCACTTACATGAGAGTTATGACCACCATTTTTCATGATATGATCCACAAATAAATTGAGGTGTATGTGGAAAATGTCATCATAAAATCCCACAAGAGTTCGGATCACCTGACACACTTGGAAAAGTTCTTTAACAGGTTACGTAGGTATAATTTGAAGTTGAACCCAGCCAAATGTGCATTTGGAGTACCTGCAGGGAAGTTAGTCAGATTCATAGTTAGCAGAAGAGGTATCGAGCTTGATCCTTCCAAGATTAAGGCAATTTAAGACTTACCTCCTCCAAAGACTAAGAAGGAAGTAATGAGTTTTTTGGGTAGATTGAATTACATTAGTCGATTCATAGCTTAATCAACGGTGATATGTGAGCCCATATTTAAGTTACTACAAAAAGATGCACCAACCAAATGAACCGAAGAATGTCAGAAGGCTTTTGACACCATCAAGAGTTACCTTTCAAATCCACCAGTGTTGGTGCCACCACGTGCAGGCAATCCTTTGCTAATGTATTTATCCGTCTCTGACAATGCATTCAGGTGTGTGTTAGGACAACATGATGAGATCGGAATAAAGGAGAGAGCTATATATTATTTGAGCAAAAAGTTCACATCCTATGAGGCTCGTTACACCCTCTTAGAGAGAACTTGTTGTGCTTTGACTTGGGTTGCTCAGAAATTGAGACATTATCTCTCGGCTTATACAACACATCTCATTTCGAGGATGGACCCTCTCAAGTACATATTTCATAAAGAAATGCCCACAAGAAAGCTAGCAAACTGGAAAATGTGGTTGAGTGAGTTCGACATTGTGTACATGACTCAGAAAATAATTAAGGGGCAAGCCTTGGCAGATCACCTTGCTGAAAACCCAGTAGATGAAGGATATGAATCTCTTAGAACATATTTCCTTGATGAAGGAGTATTGTTTGTAGGGGAAGACATATCAGAATCACATTGTAACACCCCGACTTTTCGAAACATATAAATTGACTCGTATCTTCGTGGAAAGACCAGAAGGGTGGGTAATAAATTAAGAATGATGTGTTATGTGATATTTTAAGTGTTCAAGTGTTTTATCTTAAGTTTTGAAGTTAGGTAAGTGGCAAAATAAAAGTTGGCGGAAGTTACCGTAAATTCCTTTTTAAAGATTTGTCTGAAATTTGGGTCAAATGTCTCAAACGTTTTCTCCCAATATATTAATAGTTATGGTCCCCGCAACCTATGAAATCAAAGGTCTATGAGTCTACTTTCCAACACATCAACCCGCTTGTTCATACGACTTCAGAATGGAGAGATATTCACATTTTTGCAAGACTGCGCAAGCAGGCAGGTGAGGTGGGTCCCCTAGGTCGGTGGAACTTTATATATATCATTTTCTTTGACTTTTAATCATTTTTCCTTCATTTTCCTTAGTGAAGAACCAGAAAACTCACAAAACCTACAAAACTTACTTCTAGGGCAAGCCAAGTTACTGATTTTCGTGACTTAAGTCCTTGACAAAAGTTGTTCTACGCGTTGAGCTCGTCAACATGGTATAATTTGTTTTATCGATTTCCAAGCATATCATACTTTGGTGTGTGGACAACAGGGGTTTGGGCATATTTTAATGTTTTGAGGTGTATTACAAACATATAATCAAGGTAAGACCTTTCATTCATTGACTCTAGCTTTGATAAGTCGCAAATAGCAATTTGTGACGGAAATCTTTTATCGGATTTTCGTTGTATCTTCTATTCTTTTGTGTTGATTATGATTCTGCCTTGTTGTATTATCAAGGGGGGTTGTGATTAAAGTTATTAGGACACGTGAATTTAGCGAAAAAGGTATGTTAAGGCTATTCCCTACTTAAGGCATATTTCCTTAAAGCTTAGAAGACATGTATTTGGGTTGTTATCCTTGATATACTTGTAGCCGTGATTGTTGATTGTTGGCTGCTCGAGTTTATATAATCCTCCCTTGTCGGGATTCTTATTTAGTTAGTAGCGTCCCTATGTTGGACATGACTTAGAGGCTATTTGTATAGGTTGCTTATAACTAAATTGCTTGCTTTTAGCGATTGGATTGTTATTGTTGCCCTTGGGGCTATTGTGGTTAACTGTAGGAATGTGATCTATGCCTAGAAGGGCTATGTTCTACCTACAGGGCTATATGGATGCCTAAAAAAGGATATGAGTTGCCTACGGGCAATATTGATGCCTAGAAAGGCTATGAGTTTCTTATAGGGCTATATTGACGCCTAAGAAGGCTACATGTTTTCTATAGGGCCATGCTTGTTGCCTAAGAGGGCTATGAGTTGTCTATAAGCTATGTTGATGCCTAAGAGAGCTATGTACTACCTACGGGGCTATATTAATGCCTAAGAGGGCTATGTGACTGCTTACGGGTCTAGGGGACTACCGATAGATGATTGGCACCTTTCGAGCTTATGGGGGCCTGAGGAGGTGGTCTTGGGTGCTGCCGAGCTTATGGGGGCTTGGTTAGGTTGTTGTTTTATTATTATTTTTTGATAAGTTTAGATTTAGGAGCAGGTCAGTACACTTATCTTATCCTTGATTTACTTATCAGATTATTCCAGTATATTAGGATACCTCATCATAGTCTATTGCCTTTCATACTCTGTACATTATTTTGTACTGACGCCTCATTGCCTTGGAGGCGCTACATTAATGCATGCAGGTCCTGACAGACGACTGAGTAGACCTCTTCAGCAGCAGGATTGACTTTTATTCGGTTGGCTAGCCCCTTTTCCCCCGGAGCTGCCAGAGTTGGGAGGTTTGTTACCTTTTTTTTGTATATATCTTTATGGGTAGGCTGGGGCCCTGTCCCGCTTTTACTACTCTTAGAGGCTTGGAGACTAGTGTGTGGGGTGTATAGCTACGTTATGGCTATACTGGCCTATGTTGTTGGTTTGCTGAAGCTTGTGAGCTGTTTGATGTATTATATTGATATATACCTTCTTTTAGTTTTGGTATAGATATCATGGTGGCCTCGACGGCCCAATCAGGACTTATGTGCTAGTTGGCTATTTATTTATATGATCTCCTAGGAGTAGATGTTTCTTTTATAGATCAGTTGACAGGGGCCTTACCGATCGAGGGCTTAGTTTTAAGCCGAGATATACTTGTTTGCTTTCTTGATTGTGTGTGGTTGCCATGCGCTAGTAGCAAATGGTTCAGAAAGGTCGGCTCAGGCCTGAGTTTTGGCATTAGGAGCCAGTTGCGCCCCTCGAGTTTGGGGCGTGACACACATCCTCGGTGGAGAATGTTCTTTGATAGAGCAGTAAACTCTATAGGATCAGGAATTGGAGCAGTTTTGATATCTGAATCGGGGCAACATTATCCAGCAACAACAAATCTTAGATTTTGATGCACTAATAACATGGCTGAATACAAAGCTTGTATTATTGGCATCAGAATGGCTCTTGACATGAGTGTTCAATAATTGCTGATAATTGGTGATTCAAATTTGTTGATTCACCAAGTTCAAGGAGAGTGGGCCGTGAAGAATCCTAAAATCTTACCTTACGTACAATTGGTACGGAGGTTATGCAAAAGATTTAGGAAGACCGAGTTCAAACACACACCGAGAATACAGAACAATCTTGCCAATGCCCTCGCAACCATATCGTCCATAATACAACACCTAGAAAAGAGTTATATCGATCCATTTGAGATAGGTTTAAAAGAACAACCAACACATTGTTCACATGTGGAAGCGGAATGGGATGGGAATCCATGGTATATTGATGTGAAAAAGTACTTAGAAGCTGGCGAATATTCAAAAAAAAGCAACAAGTATTCAGAAGAAAACAATCTGAAGAATGGCAAACAACTTCTTTTTGAATGGAGAGGTTCTTTATAAGAGTACACCCGATCTGGGATTACCGAGATGTGTGGATGCTGCAGAAGCCACAAGATTGCTTGAAGAAGTGCATGCTGGAGTGTGTGGGACTCACATGAATGGGTTTACGTTAGCAAAGAAAATCCTATGGGAGGGATACTTTTGGATGACTATGGAAAGTGATTGTAGACGATTTGTCCAAACATGTCATAAATGCCAGGTACATGGAGATCTGATCAAAGTACCACCCCACGAGCTCAATGCGATGAGTTCCCCTTGGCCATTTGCAGCCTGGGGCATGGATGTTATTGGACCGATTAAGCCTGCTACCTCTAATGATCATAGGTTCATTTTGGTCACCATTGATTATTTCACAAAGTGGGTGGAAGTTGCTTCCTACAAAGCTGTGACAAAGAAAGTTGTGGCCGATTTTGTTCGCAACAATTTGATATGTCGTTCTGGAGTTCCAGAGTCTATCATCATAGACAATGGAGCAAATTTGAATAGTCACTTGATAAAAGAGATATGTGAACAATTCAAAATTACCCACTGCAATTCAACTGCATATCGTCCTCAGATGAATGGAGTTGTGGAAGCTGCTAATAAGAACATCAAGAGGATAACTGAGAAAGATGATTGACAACTACAAATGTTGGCATGAAAATTTGCCTTATGCTTTGCTAGGTTACCGCACCACAATCCGAACCTCAGCTGGAGCAACTCCTTACCTATTGGTATACGGAACAGAAGCAGTGATACCAACTAAAGTTGAGATACCATCTTTAAGGATTATTTAGGAAGCTGGATTGAGCGATGCCGAATGGGTTCGTGACCGATATAAGCAATTGGCATTGATTGATGAGAAAAGAATGAGTGTTGTTTTTCATGACCAATTGTATCAACAGAGAATGACTCGCGCTTTCAACAAGAAAGTAAGAGTTCGAACATTTGAGGTAGGCCAATTGGCGTTGAAACGCATTTTCCCTCATCAAGAGGAATATAAAGGGAAATTCGCACCTAACTGGCAAGGACCGTATGTCATCCACAAAGTACTACCAAGAGGAGCTTTGGTTCTAGCAGAGATGGACGGTCGGGTGTGGCGCAAAGCTATCAATTCAGATGCCGTCAAGAGATACTACATTTGAAGGATGCTATTTATTTCCTTGTAATTGCAGTTTGTTTGTAATCATTATTGCATTTATGTTTTGAAACATTCCCCTTGTACTTGAACTACGTTCGACCTGAATTCTCGAGAATGAGATACGTAGGCGGCCTATGTCGGCCTCGGTCGTTTCCTTATCAAATTTTTATTTTTGTCAATTCTCGAGATGGGAACTACGTTTGACATGATTCCTGCCTGAACGGGATACGTAGGCGCCACAAGGGTTCGGTCATATTCCCAATAAGATTTCCATTTCCCCTTATAATGGAAATTGGGACAGAATTTTTTAGAGGACCTCAAAAATTCTACAAGAAGAGTCATTTCCTACAAACAAGAGTCAAGGATCATATCAAAATGTGCAACTGGGAATAATTTTGAGGAGATCTCAAATTCAAGACTCCCGTGATCATCATCAGATTTATTTTTGAAGCATCTAACTGGGACAAAATTTTTGAGAAGGACCTCAAAAATTCCATCAAGGATACTTGGACCTTCGAAGTCAACTTCAATTGCCTCAAATTGACGTGTTCTTAATGGGTTTTAAGTTGCCAACAAGCTACCTATCATGTCAAAATCTGAGACAAAGGGTTTTGTTCGTGTCATGCATGTCGTGACAGTTAATTGGCAGAGATTTTCTTTAAAACTATTTTTTTTAAACTTCATACCTAGCAAATGTTTTAATTTAAATATGATCTTGTCTTTTGTCTACTGCGATTCATTGGATCTACCAGACAAAGTTCCAGAGATAACGAAACCAGGAACAAGGCGACTTCAACACATATCAGTATTCCAAAACTAACATGTTTTTGTGGATGCAGGGTATAATAAGATCATCAAAGGAGCTATATTTATCAACCAACTAGTTCAGGAGAACATATCCAGCGAATATCAATTAGTGAGTGTAACATCTTCATTTTATCAAAGAGGTATTTGACAGATTAAAGAATAGTATCTACTGCTTAAGGTTGCGACATACCGATGAAAATGATGTTATGATAAAAAAGTACCTATCATCATATCAAATATTGATGAAAGACGACGTTCATAGTCAAAATCATATTCAAATTGCCAAGAGGGCCACCATATTCAAACCACCAAGAGGGGTATTTATATTCAAAATCGCCAACAGAACCATTTCATATTCAAACCGCCAAGAGGGCCATCATATTCAGACCACCAAAAGGGCCATTCATATTCAAATTGCCAAGAGGGCCATCATATTCAGACCACCAAGAGGGCCATTCATATTCAAATTGCCAAGAGGGCCATCATATTCAAATTGCCAATAGGGCCATCATATTCAAATTGCCAAGAGGGCCATCATATTCAGACCGCCAAGAGGGCCATTCATATTCAAATTGCCAAGAGGGCCATCATATTCAAACCGCTGATAGGTCTATTCATATTCAAACCGCCAAGAGGGCCATTCATATTCAAATTCCAAGAGGGCCACTCATATTTAAAATTGCCAAAAGGGCCATTGCATATCAAAATGCCAAGAGGGGCATTTATATTCAAAATCGCCGAGAGGGCCATTTCATATTCAAACCGCCGAGAAGGCCATCATATTTAAAATCGCCAAAAGGGTCATCATGTTTAAAATGCCAAGAGAGCCATTGCATATCAAAATGCCAAAAGGGGCATTTATATTCAAAATCGCCAAGAGGGCCATTTCATATTCAAACCGCCAAGAGGCCCATCATATTCAGATTGCCAAGAGGGCCATCATATTCGAACCGCCGAGAGGGCCATTCATATTTAAAATTGCTAAAAGGCCCATTGCATATGAAAATGCCAAGAGAGGCATTTATATTCAAAATCGCCGAGAGGGCCATTTCATACTCAAACCGCCGAGAAAGCCATCATATTCAAAACTGCCAAAAGGGACATTCATATTCAAACCGCCGAGAAGGCCATTCATATTCAAATTTCCAAGAGGGCCATTGCATATCAAAACGCCGAGAGGGTCATTGCATATCAAACTGCCGAGAGGGCCGTCGTATTCAAACCATCAAGAGAACCATCAACATATTACATTAGTCTGTTTTACTACTTCGCTATTAAAAGAAGAGTACAGTGAAGAACCATGTTGCAAATATGAGATACAAGCTTTATTTGCTTTACGTCAAACTGAAAGAAGTTGACGTCAAATATTCAAGGAAAACAATCAAGTGCCAACATGGTGCAGACGACGCCAAAAAGGATGCAGCACAACGTGGAACTTTTTCTTAGCAGCGAACTGGGACATAGTTCGAAGAGGAATATCAAACTCTAAGACGCGAGTTGAAGAGCGACTTCCACTATAATCGAACCACACCCCTATAAAAAGGCACGTGGGTTTTTCTTTGAGTTTATTTGTTTCAGTTTCGCATCCGGAATAACTTTGACTCTTACCGGAGGCGACTTTCCAATCTGAGTGACAATGCATTAAGAGATTTGAAAATTATGTCTGTGTAAGTTCTTACTTATGGGTGTGAAGTGCGCCACATTCATGGATGAGAGATTGCAAGCCTCTTTTTCATACTCGACTTACTTGTCACTCTCCCAAAACCGAAGGTTATCTAACATAATAGATTTCCTTTTCAACTGATCAAGCCGAACTACAAACAGCCTGATTCCTAAAGGTTTAAGGATATGTTGGCGGGCTTAATGTTGAAAACTCGGCTGTATTCCAACATTCTCTCTTAAATCTTATTCCTGAGTAATCCAATCTCTTCATAATTCGATATCGAGATAGCTTTTGAACCCTTCGATAATCATGTGTCAAATCAAGCGTGTCGAACTACAATTGGCCTGAATTCTCATATAGCTTGAGATATGTAGAAACCTGATACCGAGGTTCGATCATAATTCCTAAAGTCCGTACCAAAATCCCCTTCCTAAAGATGAAGATGTGGTCAGTCAAAATTGGATTCGTCAATTTCATTTGCCTCGAATTTCTTTCATCAATCTAAGACAAATGAGGGACAGCTGTTGACACCCAATTTTAGACCTCCACATTATAGATTAATCATCGAGCTTCTTCAATTTCAAAAGATTTAAAATAATTAGTTTCACAAATTTTTTTAAAAAAAAAAAAAATTGCAAGTTTTTAAATAGTCTATCAATTTTTATAATTTTTAATAATATATATGTTTTTATATAATTATGTATGAAATAAGTATATCCTATAAATATTCAAAAATCATCTCAATTTTTTTTTATTTTAGTGTATTTTAAAGTGATGGCTATAATTTTGAATTAATTAGCTTTTATGAAATTTGAAATATTTTTTCGAGTCATTTTTATGTAAGTTTTGTCAATTTTATAATTTCTAAAAAATAATAAATATGTTTTTATAGTTATGTATATGATTAATATATTTTTATTTGAAAATCGTCTCATAAGGTTTTAGTTTTGCTTTAAATTTTGCCAATTAATTTAATTAATTAATAGTTAATATTTTAAAATTGATTATTATATCTTGATAAGATTAAGAAGCTCGTTAGTTAATTATATTAATTTGTCTTATTTTACTAGCCGAATGTACTAAATGAATTCAATATGGCTACATTCTTAATCCATTGGTTAATTTTGTAATGCAATTGATCGATTAAAATTGCAACTTATTAGCCAAAATTCTTAACTCCAATTAAGAGACCAAGTTTTGGGCCCATTTTTCAGCATCCCATAACATTCCCTTCAGCCCACTCTTAATTCAAATACCCAGTCCAAACCCACTCCAACAAACACCTAATAATTCCCAGCTAAACCCGACCAACCCCACTCTGCTTCTTCTTCCTCACCACGCGAGAACAACAAGCAGAAGGCTATGAACAGCGACCCCATTTTTTTCTTCATCGCAACGGAAATCACGGACAACAACAGAAAATTGCGATAAACCAGTGCCCTCATCCAACTACTCTGCGAACCCATAACCCTAGCAACCTGATCCATCACCCTCACGTCTCATCCCCCCACCCTTCCCTGAGTCTCAGAGCATAGAAGGACTCCCCGTGCCTTTTACTGTTGATCTCGAAAAGGAGTAAAGGAAAATTCAAACTTTTTTTTCAAAAATCCAATGAATTTCCCCCCTAAAATCACCCCAACTTTTCCTATAAATAGTTCTCCATGCTCAAGGGATAGAGGGAACGGTTTGGAGAGAGGTTTTTGAGTTTGGCGATAGTCACTTCTACATGTAAAATTTTTTGTGTTTAGTTCTCTGATTCTAAATTCCAAAAAGATTGCCGCTCAGATTTTCTAAGCTTGTCGTTCGTATTCTAAGTCTGTGGTGGAAGTCGCTTCATCGTTAAGCTCATTGTTCCGGAACGCTGCTCGGCAAAAGGTAATCTTCTCTTTATTTCAGCATTTATGTTGGCGCTTAATTATGTCTTGTTCATTGAAATCGTGTTTAGCATTAACTATTTGAGTATGTTTCCAGTAGCTTAAAAATAGTAAAAGTGCTTATCTTTGAACTTGACTACTTATTTTGAAGTTTTGACATCTTGGATTTCTATTTGTTGTCGGCCAATTCTAATATTGCTATCTTAGGCGTTGATTGCTCATATAGTGTTACTGTAAATGGGTTGCATATATGGTTGTTTTGATTTAGTGATTATGTCCTTGATATTGTTGGCATGTAACTGTCCAGATGGCTTGCATATGCATTAAATCTATGTGAAAATGATTGAATATCCCTATATTTCATTACAATATGATTATGTTCTCTTGTTTAAGTTGTTCCTCCAGTTTTGTAGTTTATTCAAATTTGTAATTATTTGAGTCATCTTATGTAGCATTAAGTCATTTAAAAATATCTTTTTTATTACAACTATTTCAACTTTGAGCTTCTTTTGGCATTAATCTAATCAGCTTTGAGTTAATAAATGGTGTATAATTTGGATATGAAAGCATATTGATGATATCTTTTGTATCTGAGTGCTGCCTATATGAGCATCACATCGAACTATTCGTGAAAGTTGTTGCTTGTATTCCGCATCTGCTAGCATGAGAATTAGATTTCTTTGTGTTTTTTTTCATATAGCTTGTTCTTAGTTAATTTTAGTTCGAATAAGTTGATCCGAATACGAGTTTCTTTCTTACATGTGTTTTAAGTCATGTTGTTCCACAGTCCCCATATCCCTGGTATGAGGTCGAAAGTACCACTCTGTTTGGTCTCTTTTAGTTCAATTGTTTAAATATGTTGGTGTTGGTGGCTGGAATATTTTTCTGTTGGTAGTATTTTGCCTCCAAATCATTCTTGTTTTTAGTCCAGGATATGTGCAGAACATTATGATATTAGTACCTTCATTACAAATGTTGTTGAATTCAAGGTTCTATATATGTTGCCTAATAGATATGCAACATCTCTTTATTTATATTAGAGTTACATGTATAGTTTAAATTTTTTGTCTTGCCTCTGTTCATGTGAGTCATGATTATTTTGTTACAATATGGTGATTGGCTTGAGTAGATGTTAGTTCATTTGTCCTCATATACGATAAAAGTTCCTTTCCTTTATTTGGTGGAGTTTTAAATATTTTGTATGCATGGGTATACACATGTCCATCATCTATGTTTGTTCCTACTTTTATAAATGCATGACTTGTTACTTGTGGATGTTAAAACTTAATGTATTAATTCATTACTCATGAATGATTTTGATTTATTCTAATTACCATTCTAATTCTTATCGTTTATTTCCTTGCATGAACCTCTTTGTACCGAGTCTGATTTGGGACTCTCTTTCCTCCTCGCATTGTCTCGTTGGATCAAATCCCACAAATTCCCTCGAGTCACCCCCCCCCCCTTTGTAAATCGTGAAGCGGTGAACAGGTTGGAGGCAGGAAATTGAAACTTAAGTGCCCAAAAATCCAAAACAGGTTGTATACATATTGTATACAGCAGTATACACTCATTATCAGCGATATACAGCTCAAAAATGCAAAAATATAGGGCAAAAGCAAAACACGGGTGTTCGTAAGCAAGAAATACACGGGGAAAGCTGATATACATGCTGATATACACTAATATACAACTGGTGTATACAACAATGGGATTGGGTTAAAACCCAAAAACTTGCAGCGAAATTGGCCCAAGAAGGGGCCCAATTTCATTATCTATTTTACTATCCTAATTGTTTTGATTATATCTGACTAATGTCATTTAACTCTATAACTCTAGAACTATTAATTAACTTACTTAGATCCCCAAAAGATGAGTTATTTTCTTTACGTTGGTTTACCTTTAAAACATCTTTTGTTCTCATTTATTTTATGTCTAGTATACCGGTCAATTTTTTTTAAATTTTGGTGTTTTTTGTTCTTAAAAAGGTATTCAATTTAATTAATAACTTTTTTTTTACTTAGTTTTAAAAAAATTTAATCAAATAAACTAAAAAAAGAAAAAAAAAACATGTTTTTCTTTACTCTGTCACTTTCTCAAAAGTTAGTCAAAACTTTGGTTCCTTTTCATTTTTAAAAAAATTTAAGATAGTCCTCATGCTTTAATTTACCAAATTGGTTCAAATTATTATTTTTAAAACAATTCAAATAAGTTTAATTAGTGTAAATTTTTTAAAATTCTAATAACTTGTAATTCAATTGAAATGTTTCCATTAAAAGTTCCTTTGGCTTGAAGAATAAAAAATGTTCGTTATTTAACTATTTTTTCAAAGTTAGCTGAATATTGTAAATTATTATATATTTTTTTATGTTAAATTATTTTTCTAAAATAGTCAAAATATTTAATCTAAATCGTAGGATAACCGCATGTTAGCGGACACTTCAAATGCCTTAAAAACCTTCTTGAAGTGTAAAGGAGAACCTCTTACCCATTTTCTCTAAATTTATAAAGATTTAATCTGTTAAAATCTTTTTAAATTAAGTTTTCTTAATTTCTATAAAAAATTAAGTGGCGACTCTTTCTAAGTATTTCTCTCAAATTATTTTTGTACTTAGAACATTTCAAAAAGTGATTTTTCTAAAGATAGTAAAATTACGGCATAACAACTCACATGAATGATTCTAGGTTGAAAGGATTGCTCACCTAAAATGAACCTAGACTAAAAGCTTATGTAATTGATGAGGCTAGAGGCAATTACCCTTGACCTCCATGTGTAAGGATATGAGATGATTCTCATACTCCTTAGAATTGAACAAGAGGCGAGTCCCCACGTTCTTACTATGATGAATGGACATGGAGGCGAGCACCCATTCTCCTTATGAAACGATGTGGAGTCGAGTACCCGTGTCATATGATGAGATTTTGGAGGCGAGTACCCGTGATCTAAAAGTAAGCAAGGCAAGAGATGAATACCCATTAACCTTTATAAGCTAGGCATAGAGGCGAATCCCCATGTCTTTAAAAGTAAGTATGAGTAATGTAATTATGTTATGAAGATGATTTGATTTGAGAGTTGCTAGATATGCCTTCCATGATGCAAGCTTGACTAGAGGCGGATGACATATGTCTTGGCTAAGGATAAGTGAGGTTACTTAAGGAAGTATTCCTCTTTCATTATGATGCTTATTATGACTTGATTATGCTTATGTCTTATGACTTATGTTGACTAATGCTTATGATTATGTTGTTTATGCTAGCCATCATATTTAGTACTTGATTGTACTAACGAATACTCTTGCCTACATTCTTATCAAATGTAGGGTCCGACGACATTGATTCTCACACTCGTGGCTAGCTTCGTTGTTTATCAAGAAAGTGAAGTTTTGGTGAGTCATCATTGTGTTCGAGGATGTGATCACCATTTTCTTTTATGCTTTTCTTTCATATCTTGGACTATTGTATAGTTTGTGACCCAAGACTTTATTCATGTTGTTTAGATGGTTTGAGACAATTAGGTTAGACCTCCGCTCGTTTTATAAAAGACTTTGATTGTATTGAAAAGTTTTAAATTCCTGCTCATTTCTATTACTTTATGTTATGATATGCTAAGTGGCTTGTATGTGGCCTCTCGAGGTCTTATACGCCTTGTTACACCTAGGGGTACCCCTGGATCGTGACATATAATTCATGAGATAAGCCCGGGACCCATCTTTGTGGACCTCGAGGGATGCTTAACACCTTTCCCTTAAGGTGACTTTTGTTCGTTAACCTTCAGTTAAGTTAGTTAGGTTAGATAGGTGCCCTAACGCGCCTTAATTCGTTAGGTGACGAATCATCTTTTAAAATAGACCTTACAGAGTGGTTAGGTCGTGCACAAAATCCATTTTGAGGAAAAATGGGTGCGACATAGGTGCTTTTAGTGTTAAAGATCCCGTCGTTACTTCTGTTCCGAAAGAAAGTGTATGTTTTAAGTGAGTGAGTATAGATGTAGGTGTTTCTATAGAATTTTTAACTTTGCTAGGGATGACAAAGGATAGACAAGAAAAGTTCTGATTGTTATCTTTGAGGAGAACGTTTAGCATCAGATTTGTTTCGTTTCAATTTATTGGACCTTGGATTGTCTGATGAAGCGAGCATCTAGCTCTATCCAATTGTCTTCCCAGATTCAAATTTTATTTTCATTCCCAGCATTCCAAGATATGCCTTTATAAAGTAGTAGAGAGATTCTTACAAGACTTTTTCAAATGTAGGAATCATAGGAATAACATTTCATGTTGTGCATTTGACTTCTATTTGGGTATTTCATGGTGAGAACTTTAACCCATAGGTGATTTTTATTTTTTAGGAATCTCCAATTTAAGCTTGCTAAGAGGGCAAAATAATTTCTCTTGTTTTTTGTATGACCACTCCTCCATACTTTATAGGGGACGTTACTAGTTCCCAATTTGCCTGATGGAGTTTTCTTTTATCTGGTGTGGATCCCCAAAGGAAGTTTCTTTGTATTCAATCCATATGTTTGCATGTTGATTGGAGTAGACGATTGCATTGCATTACATAGGTAGGGATGGATGCTAACACTGATTTTGGTAGAGTAGTTCTTCCTGCTAGTGTTAGAAGACGGGATTTCCAACTACGAAGCTTAACTCTCAGGATGATGATTAGTGATAGGGAGTCCAAGGTATTTACCTACTTTATCTTTGTGACTGATGTTTAGAGTAGAAGATAGGATGTTTCTTTCTTCTTGGCTAAAATTTACAGAGAAGATAATACATAATATGTTAAAATTTATTTTTTTTGTCCAGATTGATTTGAAAGCGTATTAAAAATGTGGATAAATGTAGTAGCATTTGTAGCGTCCGCTTTGGCTAAGAGGATAATGTCATTTGCGAATAGAAGATGGGAGATAGGGGTACCTATTCTACCGATTTTAACTGGCTGCCAGAGGTGTTTTTCGATGACATAGTTTATAAGCCTGTATAGAGACTCCATGCATATAATGACTATGTAAGGTGATAAGGGGTCTCCTTGCCTAATGCCTCTAGTAGGGAGGAAGTAATTCGTAGGTCTTCCATTAACAAGTATAGAGATAGATGAGGTCGATATACAAGACATGATAAGATCGATTATATTTTCTTGGAAAATTAAGAATTGTAAGGGATTACTTGATAAACGACCATTTAATCTATCGAAAGCTTTCTCTAGATCAATTTTTAGAAGCAGTTTACCAAATTTACCTTTCGCTTTTTGAAAGGAATCAATTGTTTCTTGAACAATAATGGTGTTATCCACGGCTCGTCTACCCGAGATGAAGCTTCATTGTTGGGGACTAATGATGTTGTCTAGGTAAGGCCTGATTCTATTTACAATAATTTTTGTAATGGTTTAATAAACCGTGTTACAAAGGCTAATGGGTCTATAATGGTTGATCTGTTCGGGGTTCTTTATTTTTGGAATTAAGCAGATAAAAGTTTTATTTATTTCAGTAGGTATAGAGCTAGAGCTAAAAGCCTTCATGCAAGTGTTTATTTTTAACATCTCGCAAATTGAAATAACTAGAAAAAAGCTAATAATTGAAAATAGTCATTTTTGGAAAGAATGAAAAATCTGGAAATTTTGTTAAGTTAGAATAAGTTGAGTTTTGACCAACTTCAAACAGCCATAACTCCTAGCTCAAAATGATTTAGGTGTACTTCAAGATATGGTTGGAAATCTCTTGGAATTATCTTTCCAACGCCGCCAAGTTTGCATGATTCTGAGTG
This sequence comes from Solanum tarapatanum, assembly GCA_029582485.1. NCBI lineage: Eukaryota > Viridiplantae > Streptophyta > Magnoliopsida > Solanales > Solanaceae > Solanum > Solanum tarapatanum. The sequence goes on along the minus strand of JAJOOB010005938.1, from coordinate 4,624 downwards.
CATATGAGTAAGTTATGTCCTTTGGAAGTTGGGCTGTTGGAATAAGGAAAGTCCAATCCGGATTTTGAAAGGGTATTTTGGTCTTTTCCTTGCCCAATTATTTTATTTTGTTTTTGGTAATTAAGTTAGGGTTTAATCAGAATTATATCAGTTTACGCTTTTACCAAAATACGCTAGGGCTTGGAGAAAAGAGAAAAGAAGAGGAGAAAGGAGAAGAGAAGCAAGATTCGTCAAGATCGTCGAGTTTAGCTTGTGGATTTCGTCGGGGGTGATCCTTACAAGGTATGTGAGATCACATAGCGTAGGGTTAGTTCACCCACGCGCCAAGCATGTTTAATTCAGTGTATTTTCGTCCTAAAAAGATTGAGAATTTGATGTTCTTGATCGTTGTTCTTGAATTGATTTCATTCTTGAATATGAGTTGAGATTAAGGAGTTTCTTGATATTAAAGTGTTGATTCCTTGAGTTGTATGAGTTAGATTTTGTGTATATACCTTGGGTATCTGATTCTAAAGTGAATTTGAGAAAAAGAATCGATTAAAATTGATTTAAGATAAGAAAACGAGACCAAAAGTTCATCAGATTTTTGCCTAAGGAACAGGTGGCGCGACACGCCCCCATAGCGCCAAGAAGGTTAGGGCGGCATGCCAGCAGCGTGCCAGGATTGAGCCCCAATAAGTTGGGGCTGGCACGGTGCGCCCAAATCATCGTTTTTCACCAGTTTTCGTCGTTTAGCCTATTTAAGTCCTTATAAAGTGTATTAACACTTCCTATTGATTCTAACTACTCTAAATGACTTTTAAACATCTAGAAATCATCTAGAAACATGATTGGCAACCTTGAATCCATAACTTTAAATTCAAGGAAAGTTAAGAGCCAAGTCTAGGAAGTTCTTAGAGTCTTTTCAAGAAGTTTTTTGCAAATGCTTTTAACTTTGTTTTAAGACTTAAAGTTCAAGTTGAGTAAAGAGTCAAGTTTGAAGTTCATTTCTTCAAAAGTATATGGGGGCTATGTATTCCCAAAGGGTTTAAAAAAATTTCGCATTTAAACAAGAAAGGAAACCTCGATTTCCAAGGAGCCTTCGAGCTAGTTTTCAGAAAAGAATAATCGCTTTCTAAATGAAGCAAAAGAGAAAACTTTGATTTTCAAGATAGCCTTTGAGCTAAGTTTTTGAGCACTAATATCAAATCACAGAAAGAAGTATGTTTTTAAACATAAGAGCTAATATTATATTTTTGGGAGTAGTATTGAGCACCGATATAGGGGAGAGTTCAGACAACTCACAACCCCCATAAACCATGTAGCCACCATGGGTAGAAAAGGGTCATACTTTTTAGATGATTTCTTTAGTGCTTTTTAGCATAGACTAGTGGATCCACTTAGTGAGTTAGGTTTTATACCCCCGGCAAGGTATAGGACGGTCCTTGGCAGCGTGAGGTAAAACGTTGTATCATCACTATAGCTCTTAAGTGATGGTTGTCGGTTAGAGAAACTCCCACAGTAGTATTTTGTATTTTTATATACAAATAGAGTTCAGATTGTATCTTTGCATACATACATAATTATTATTGTATTTCTAAATACACAGAGTTGACATCATGTTTTAAACATCTTTTCCTTATATTGCACTTGTTTCTAAACTGCTTTATATTGAAATGAGTTCAGTTATGTTGAGTTGAGTTGAACCAGGTAAGTTCTTCAGTTCTTTTCAGATTCTTTTCAAGCTTAAGTTGTGTTTAGCTTTCCAACTCGCATACTCGTACACTCAATGTACTGATGCCAGTTGGCCTGCATCATTTTATGATGCAAACGCAGATAACCAGGATCATCATTCAGCGCATCGTTGATCCAGTTGAGCTTCAGAGTTGTTGGTGAGCCTCCTTGCATTCTGGAGGATCCCTCTTTTTCATTACTTTATCATTTTAGTTCATTAGGATGTCGTGGGCCTGTCTCGACATCCATCTCAGTTGTTTTAGAGGCTTCATAGATAGTCAGTCAGATGTTAGTTCATTCGTCATCATTTTGTTATTGGCTTATGACAAAATTGAGTTGCCATTTTGGCTAAGTTAAATGTTTATTTTTAAAACATTATGAGTTCAGTTTGAGACAGTTGAGTTATTTAGCATATGAATCCTTTTCTTAATGCTTAAAGTCTTCCACTGAGTAAGTAAGCCAGGCCAAGGGTTCGCTTGGGGCCAGCAATGGTTCTCGAGTGCCGACCACGTCTAGAGTGTAGGCTCGGGGCGTGACATTAGTACTGCCTCTGTGTCGTTCCAATACTTTTGAAAAAACATTAGATGAAGACCATCAGGACCCGGAGATTTTAGAGGTTTGAAGGAGAAAATAGCATTTTTGATTTCTTCTTTATCTAGTGGCCTACCTATGTTATCATTGTCCTCTAGATTGAGTGTATTTTCACATAAGACTGGGTTATGTAAATTTCATTTATTTAGGTCGGTTGTGTAGATGTTTTGAAAGTTTTGGGTAATGATATTGAGGATGGAGTTAGGCTCAAAAGTCCAGTACCCAACCGATTCGTTTAGTCCTAAGATTATGTTTCTTCATCTTCTGTTAGTAGTGGTGGTGTGGAAGAATTTAGTATTTGCATCTCATGGTTTAACCATTGGACTCTAGATTTTATTTTCCAATAATCCTCTTCTCTTTTTTAGAATTTTATTAAAGTCATTAATGAGCTTGATTTCCAGATTCCAATGAAAAGAATTTTTGAAGGCTTCATCTATTTTCTAGAGTTTATTAAAAGGGCAAAAAACTGAACTGTACAAATATAGTACATTAATTACCACTACATAACAATAGTTTTAATTTTCACCAACATAGCAATATTTTTTTTTCACAAATAGGAAATAATATTAATTAAAAAATCAATAAATAAAAAAATAGAAATTGTGGTATTAATGAGCCACGATATTCTCAACCTCCCTGATTTTCTCCCAAACTTTTACATTCCATAATTTACTCAAATTGGTTACATAATTCTGTCAAAAAAAAAATTAAAAAAAGGTTTTTTAATCAAAACAAAACTCTCTACCTCCCTATTCTGAAAGATTGTACAATTATGAATACCAATAGTGTTTCGATTCTAATTTAACACAACGAACGATGGGATGCGTCAGGTATGTGTAATAAATCATGAATGGATTTTAGTCAGCAATCTAAACCTATTAATATTGTATATGATGGTGTATTTTATGTCACTGAAAAAAAACCAATTTTATGTGATTGGATTTGGGTTGATTAGAAGATTTAATTACTTTGTTAATAATTATAGTCGGGTCTCAATTCCCAAATTATAATTGTATATGATTGTGTATTGATATCGTAAGCTACATTGTTATAATCTGTTTGTATTTATTTTGGTGTATTGTGATGGTACTAATTGATTATAAAATGAAATTCGTGATTTTATTTTTATATATTAATTGATAAAATTGATATTATATTTGTTGTTGGTGTATTGGGGAAATTGGTGTATTAATGCCAAAATTTTGTGAATACTTTTTTAGTAGATGATTAGGTGTAATTGATGTTGTATTTGTTGTAGCTGATTTGATGTAATTGACAGTGTATATAGATTGTTAATCAACACCAAATTTTGTTATTATTTTTTGGTTTATAATCTGGTGTATTTATATATTTTATGACATATATAATAACCAAATAACGTGTTATTTTTTTGGTTCATCTATTGATATATTAGATAGTGTATTTTCTGGTGTAATTGACGTATGTAAACACCAACTAATGTGTTCATTTTTTTAATCCATATATTGGTATATTAGATAGTGTGTGATTTGGTGTGGTTGATAGTTTATTTTTCTGATGTAATAGACAGTGGATGTAATTTTGGTGTAATTGATAGTGTATTTTTCTGGTGTAAGTGATGTATGTTAACACCAACTAACTTGTTATTTATTTGGTTCATCTATTGATATTTTATATGGTGTATGTGATTTGTTGTATAAACACCAACTAACGTGTTAGTTTTTGGGTTCATGTATTTGTATATTAAATAGTGTATTTTTCTGGTGTAAGTGATGTATGTAAACACCAACTAACTTGTTATTTATTTGGTTCATCTATTGATATTTTATATGGTGTATGTGATTTGTTGTATAAACACCAACTAACGTGTTAGTTTTTGGGTTCATGTATTTGTATATTAAATAGTGTATTTTTCTGGTGTAAGTGATGTATGTAAACACCAACTAACTTGTTATTTATTTGGTTCATCTATTGATATTTTATATGGTGTATGTGATTTGTTGTATAAACACCAACTAACGTGTTAGTTTTTGGGTTCATGTATTTGTATATTAAATAGTGTATTTTTCTGGTGTAAGTGATGTATGTAAACACCAACTAACTTGTTATTTATTTGGTTCATCTATTGATATTTTATATGGTGTATGTGATTTGTTGTATAAACACCAACTAACGTGTTAGTTTTTGGGTTCATGTATTTGTATATTAAATAGTGTATTTTTCTGGTGTAAGTGATGTATGTAAACACCAACTAACTTGTTATTTATTTGGTTCATCTATTGATATTTTATATGGTGTATGTGATTTGTTGTATAAACACCAACTAACGTGTTAGTTTTTG
>JAJOOB010005936.1:0-33205 GCA_029582485.1 Solanum tarapatanum | reverse complement strand
TATGTATATTAGTATTCTACTATATACAAAATTGACATTTTCACAATCATTCGATCTCTTTTTGCTCATGTTCTTTCGGTACTCATTTTTTTACAACTATATACATACGAATTGAACTTGTTTAACTATTTCAATACAAGATGAAGATACATAAAAAATAATGACAAGTATAACTCTCTCTATTTGTATTTCAATTTCTTATACTGTTCACATTAACACAATAGAAGTATCCAAAATTGTATGCATTCTACTCTACAAATTATCAATATGAATGCTATGTTTGACTAACACAGAAATGTAAAGTATTGATGAGAGTATAACAATACAAATATACATGTGTATCGAACTATGTATACAAGTACTCTACTGTATACAAAATTGACAATCACACAACCCCTTAACAAAAAAAAATTCAACTATATACATACAAATTCAACTTGTTAAACTATTTCAATACTAGATGACAACACATAATGACAATTTCACATAATGAAAGTGTATATATATATAAATAAATTACATTATTCTAAAATTATAAAGAGCACAAACTTCAATCTCGTTTTCCTCCGATTCTTGTTGAACTACTCTTTTTCCACTACCACCTGAATCAACATTGTTGACTTTTTTTTCTAGATTGGTTTTCACTTTTAAAGATTTTGAACCTTCTTTCCTCTTTACTGATTTTGCATGTTCGGTTTCTTCACACAACTTCAATGGTATAAGATCATTAACCTTCTTTGTTCTTCTTTCTTTTTCAATCACAATAATAGACCCTGAAATTTTGACTTGCTCTTGAGTAATATACAAATCAAAAGAAGGTATTTCATCCACTAATTTATCAAACAAATGTATACATTTTGTAACCCTTCTCGGAGTACCATTTTCAACCATTGTAATGGAGAAACAAAATCTTCAATCGAAACCCTATGAAAAATAGATGAAAATATGTATGTATACAAATATAATCCTCATAGAATCAAGAAAAAAACCACAATCATGCGATACATAATTGATACACACCATCAAACTTTTTTCTGGAATCATGCAAAATGATAATGAATCGGAAGGAATAATTTGGGGAATGAATAAAAAAACATTGATGTAGAGAATTTGAAGAAAGAGAAAATGTTGATGATGGCAAGTTTGATGAGATAGAAACATTGAAAAAGGAAAATATTGATTACAACCGTTAAAGAAAGATGAAAATGTGCCTGACTAATTAATTATTGTGTAATAATAAGCATCCTATTTAATATTTATTTATATTTATATATATTAAAAAATAGATTATTTGTATATCATTAGCTTGGCTATTAATTGTGTATTTATATCCATAAAATATAAACAAGATAAAATGTAGTCATTTGTCTTAAATATATATTGATGTTTGCCATATTTTGTAGTTTTTCCTTTAAAATATTTTTAAGATTTTAGTTAGTTACAAATGCATAATAAGTTCAGAAATATATGAATCAATCATATTATATTTTTATGTAAGTAAAAATCAAAGTTTAAAGACGCGAAAATTAGAGAGCATGTGTGCGTATAATCAATTCATGCCATCAAACCTTTTCCAATCAGGAATTGGAATTACGGCCCTGTTCCTATTCATAGTGAATTTAGGTTTTAAGAATCCTTCTACTATAATTGTAGGCAATTGTTGTTGGAAGAGACAAAAAAATAATCCCAAACTCCTTCATTGTTTGCAGATTTACCTCAAAAATCTTTAAAGTCATGAAGCGTTGCAATAGAATTGAACTTCCCGATTTGATTATATTTCGCATCTTAAGCTACTTGCCCCTTCGGTCTTTGTTCAAATTCAAATGCGTATGCAAGCTTTGGTCTACACTATTTCTGCACCCAACTTTCTTGTACTTTCGTAGCAAACACTCCCCCTTCACTCATTTATTCTCTGAGGATGCAAAATTCTTGACAAAGCTCCATTTTGACAATCCGGAGACATGTTGGGGCTTTACCACAATCTGTAGCAGTAGTCACTACTTATCTCTACAGAAGAAGATGATAACTTCTTCTCAAACTTTTATATATCACATACAATCCCAACAGCTCTGTGATGCACTCCCAATCCCCAATCTCCAAAATCCTAGTTTGTGCATTGCCCTAGAGTTTGTTTCCATTACTTCTAACCCTTATGGTGGTTCTGTTAAGTTGATTTTTGTTTATGAACATGGAAACAACAACCTCGGTTATGAAATTCTCTCTCTCGACATTCATGTCCTTTATCGTTGGCGAGCCATTGAAAATGTGCTACCACTTCCTAGTGATGGGAGAATGATGAACAACATTCAACTCTTTTTTAGAAGGGCGTTGCTTAATGTATTCGCTTTGTTGAAACAACATAGGAGATCGATTATACACAAGTTGATATTATAGATATGGTTAATGAGACCTACATTGGTCGTACTATTTTTCCCAGAGAAAGATAGTTATCCTGCTTGAAATCGTATCATAAGGAGGACCTAATAACATTTCATGCTTGTGATGTGTCTACTTTGGTGTTTATCCGGCTGGACAAGAAGGACAATCGATTCCTCTGCTATTATAACATTAATATCGGCGAGTTGAATACTCGTGACATGTATGAAACCAGGTCTGAAAACACAATTGATGATGCTAAACTGATCGCATATTATATCACTCAAATTGGCTTCCACAAAAAAGGCTTGTAGAAAATTAATGCTTTTTAGATATTATTGTTGTTACATATTTATCTACTCTTTATCGCTGAGAAGACAAACTCTGATAAGTGATTATGCTTCTTGATGTTTTGATGATCTCCTCACAAGTGCAAGGACCTGGTCCTCTGCAGAGTATGAATACTCGTCCAGTGGTCAAAGTGTTGTACAGCTAGAAAGCTGTCTGCGTCAAAAGGTTGGTGAAGCTGCAGAGTACTCCACCAATCAGAAGCAATGAAGTTGCTTGTTCATTGGATAATAACTTTTCATGTCTAAATATATCCAAGAACAAACAACAAATTATTCATTCATTCAAAGAGAGAGATATTTCAAGCTTCAAAACAGCAGGGACCTGATCGATTGCTTCAAGTGCTTCCTGTACCAGTTGTTACTTTGTTTGCTTGTAATAGTGCTTATATAGTAGGATTCGTTTCACTTGTGAATGAAACGTTTCAAGTTTGGGTGAATCATTGTAAGAACTAGGTTAAGGGTAACTTAGTGTCTTACTCTAAAGTCTATATTAATCGGTCAGGATTAGTATAGTGGGCAGTGTTGTATCTGCTTAGTCAAAGTCTAAATCATCTAGGAGCTAGTTGATTTAGTGAGCGGTGTGGTATCCGTTTAGCAAAGTATAAGCTATCTAGGGGTGATAGCTTAGTGGGCAGTGTTGTATCTGCTCTGGCTCATCTAAGTAATAGGTGTTATTGCTTAGAGTTGGGATTAGTAGGCTAATCTCAGTTTGTAAACTTGCTTTTACTTTTGCTTGAGAAGATTAGTGAAAGCAGTTTTTGAAAAGTCCTGGCAGGCCAGGTCGTGGTTTTACTCCCTTGAGCAAGGAGATTTCCACGTAAAGTTGTTGTGCAATCTTTACTTTCAGCACTTTGTTTATTTTCTGTTATTGTAACTGTGTTGAGGACCTGGTCCCATCTAGACCAGTGGACGCATACATTCCAACAAGTGGTATCAGAGCAGTACTTTTCGATCTGGTTAACACTAAGAAAAGAAAATATCTAGAAGGAATGGCTGCTCTACCTAATATGGAAGAAGGTCAGTCTTCTACTAGGCCACCGCGTTTTAATGGTCAATATTATGGCTGGTGGAAGAATCGAATGCATGACTACATCAACACTGAGGACACTGAGTTGTGGGACATCATTCTTGATGGACCATATACTCCTACAAAGGAGGTGAAGGATGGAGAGATCACCACTACAGTTGTCAAAACTAGAAAGGAGTACAATGAGATGGATAGGAAAAAGATAGAGAAGAACTATAAAGCAAAGAAGATTCTAGTGTGTGGGATTGGGTCCGATGAGTACAACAAAATTACTGCCTGTGAATCAACCAAAAAGATATGGGACTGTCTCCAAACAGCCCATGAGGGAAGATAACGAGTAAAAGAGTCTAAGGTCAATATGCTTACGACTCAATACGAGAATTTTTGTATGAAGGAAGGTGAAACTATCTTTGAAATGAACTCAAGATTCACTTCCATCACCAACGAACTAAGATGCTTAGGTGAGCCCATTCCCTTAAGCAAACAAGTTCGCAAGATTCTCAAGGTTCTTCCCAAGTCATAGGAAAGCAAAGTTGATGATATAACAAAGGTAAAAGATCTGAGACACTTTCCATGGATGAGTTTATCGAAAATCTCCAGACCTACGAGCTGAACAAAAAGCAAGGGACAAACATGAAGGAGCAGAAGGAGAAATTTGTTGCTCTGAAAACTCACAAAATGATGCGACTGAGGAGGAGGATGAAATGGTCTATGTTACTAAAAGGTTTCAGAAAATCATCAAGAAACATGACGTCTTTCAAAAGAAGGCTTCGACCAGCAGAGCAACAAACGCAAATGACCTTTGTCATAAATGTGGCAAACCTGGTCATTTTATGAGGGACTTTCCTAGCCAGAAGCAGGAAACTCAGGACTTCATACCTCGCAAGAGGGACCTGGTCCTAGATAGTGCTCGGAGAAAGGCTCATGCTGATCAGTTGGTGAGAAAAGCCTTTGTTGTATGGGGAATTGATTCAAGTGAGTCAGAAGAAGATGCAGAAAGTTATGAAGATGTTTCAATGATGGCTATTGAAGATGATGAAAATGTCTTCAACTCCATTTTCTCTTTAATGGCTAAATCCGATGATGAAGAGGATAAAAAATGAGGTAACTCTTCTTGATCTTAAAGATGATTTATACTGTCTTCCTATTAAAAATTTGAGAAAACTTGCTGCTCTATTAATTGACTCAGTTGATGAACTGACCTCTGAAAATTTGATGATGAGTGAAAAGTTGAGTATGTGCAAAGATGAAAACTCAGTTCTTAATGCTCAAATGTCTGAACTGAGTATCAGGATAGGTATCCTCGAGACTGATAGTCTAGAACCTAGTGAGGGACCTGGTACCTCAGTAGGTGGAAAGAGAAAGCTTAGCATCCTTGAAGAAGAACTAGAAGAAAAGCTTAAAATCCTTGAGTCCAAGTTAGTTGCTTCTCTTGAAACAAATTCTCAACTGAGAAAGGATCTGAGTAGGGTCAAGGAGGAGTTGAGCCACTCTCTAAAATGGACTGACTCCTCTAAGATACTCTCTAATCTGTCTAATCAGAGTTTCAATGGAAAGAAAAGGTTGGGACGCAGACCAATAGAACCCCCATATAATCCTCATTGCAAATATGTGTCCGTATCTGACAACCTTTTGTGCACTCACTGTGGTCGAAATGGTCATTTGAAAGAGAAATGTGAGAGTCTGAGAAAAGCTAAAGAAAGGCATGTGAAATTTGTTAGATTTGAAAATGATGGTAAAAAGGGACACAAGGGACCTGGTCCCCATTATCATTTTAGCAAGAACACTTTACCTCCATGGACAGGAAGGTTTCTCATTAAACCTTTTGACAATTTTTGGGAACTCCGTTTGAAGTGGGTTCCTAAGTCTAATAAGTGATTCTTGTGCAAAAGATAAGGAGCAGTCAATGTTGGTACATGTATAGTGGATGCTCAAGGCATATGACTGGAAATACTCTAAACTTCCTCTCTTTCGAAGCACACCAAGGTGGTGGTGTGTCATTTGGCAGTGGAAAGAAAGGTTTTATTCTTGGTATTGGCAAGATAGGAAGAACTGCAGATCATTCCATAGACAGTGTACACTATGTGGAAGGTCTAAAGTTTAATCTCTTAAATGTGTTTCAAATTAACGACAAGGGAAATGAAGTCAAGTTCATGTCTGAAGGGTGTGTGGTTACAAACTGTGCAACTAAGAAAATTGTAATGTCTGCAAAAAGAGTCAAGAATGTTTATGTTGTTGATCTTGATTCTATTGAAGGAGACAGCTTGTCATGTCTGAGTGCTCAAACTGATGATGCAAATCTTTGGCCTAGACGACTGGGTCATGTAAGTACCTCTTTACTTAACAAACTTGTTGCAGGGGACCTGGTCCGCAGACTACCAAAGTTGAAGTTCTCAAATGACAAAGTCTGTGACGCCTGTGCAAAAGGTAAACAAACAAGATCTTCTTTCAAGGCAAAGAAGGGTGTGAGCACTACCAGACCTTTGGAACTTCTCCACATGGATCTGTGTGAACTTGTCAGAATTCAAAACAGATGAGGTAAAACATATATTCTTGTTATTATTGATAATCTCTCCAGGTACACCTGGAATATGTTTCTGCGGAAAAATCATGAGACTGCCGGAATTTTGATTGTTTCTGCCAAAGCAATTCAACTGAAGGTCAACTGCAAGATTGCTAGTATTTGATCTGACCATGGGACAGAGTTTGAGAACTCTCAAATTGAAAGTTCTTGTGCTGGAAATGGAATCAATCATAATTTTTCTGCACCAAGAACTTCTCAACAAAACGGAGTGGTTGAGAGAAAGAACAGAACTCTGGTTGATATTGAAAGGACTATGTCGATTGACTCAAGGCTGGCTATGAACTTCTGGGCAGAAGCAGTCAACACAACATGCTTTGTTACTAATAGATCAGGTCTATGATAAAGAATACACTGTATGATTTGTTGAACGACATAAAGCCTTCAATTGCTCACCTTAAACTATTTGGGTGAAAATGCTTTGTACTAAATAATGGAAAGGATGACCTGGGTAAGTTTGATGCCAAGAGTGATGAAGGTGTGTTTGTAGGATACTCTTCTACCAGCAAGGCCTACAGAGTGTCTAACAAAAGAACTCTATGTGTCGAAGAGAGCATTTATGTGACATTCGATGAATCTGAGAAAATTGATGATCAAAGCGAGACCATGAGATGGAAGAGCTGATCTAGGAAAGGGAAGACAAGGATATCCAAAACCCTGGAAACAAACAGGTTGCAAAGGAAATTGCTGCAGATCTCACAGGAGCACCTTGTCCCTTTGATACTACCCAGAAGGTTCCATCTCAAAATCATGAAGATAATGATGCTGAATTTGATGCTGAAATCGAAGAAGAGTTGATCAGAAAGTTCGGATGGAAACATCAATCCTCACATCCATTGGATAATCTCATCTCTCCACTTGACTCTGGAATTCAAACTAGATCCAGGACAAGAAATCTAGTTGCATATTCAGCCTTATGTCATCCATTGAACCAAGGAACATCAATGAGGCTCTACAAGATGCAGATTGGGTAACATCAATGCAAGAAGAACTCCATTAGTTTGCGAGGAGCAAAGTGTGGCACCTGGTCCCCCGACCTATCAACAGAACAGTTATTGGAACAAGATGGGTCTTCAGAAACAAACATGATGAGCATTAAACCATTACTAGAAACAAGTCAAGGCTTTTGGTGCAGGGGTACAACCAAGAGATTTACTTTGCAAGGACTTTGCTGATCTGATGAGCAGTGAGTTTGAAATGATCATGATGGGAGAATTCACTTTCTTCCTAGGCCTGCAAATCAAACAGTCCGTTCAGGGTACCTCTATATGTCAAGAGAAATACATTAAGAAACTTCTTCGAAAGTTTAATATGATTGAGGCAAAAGTTCTTGACATTCCCATGAGCACAAGTGTGAAGCTTGACTTGGATGAAGAAGGAGTTGAGGTAAATCAGACTATGTATAGGGGAATCATTGGGTCACTCTTGCATCTGACTGTAAGCAGACCAGACATAGTCTTCAGTGTACGGATGTGTGTAAGGTTTCAAGCTGCACCAAAGGAGTCATATCTAAAAGCTACTAAACGAATACTGAGATACCTAAAGGGAACTCAGGACTTGGTCCTCTTCCTACCCAACAGGTGACTCACTTGATCTAATTGGTTTTGTAGATGCTGACTATGCAGGCTTTCTTGTAGATCAAAATAGTACATCAGACATGACACATTTTCTTGGATCATCACTGATTTCCTAAGGGACAATGTTGAGAAGCAAAATGTGGTGATGAAATTCTACAAGACTGAAGATCAACTAGCTGATATCTTTACAAAGCCCTTGAGTAAAGAATGTTTCATCAAAAACAGGATGATGCTAGGGATGTACAAGATTACCTGATTCCTTGACAAGTTGGCACAAAAATCTTCTAGTTTGATTATGTTACAGAGGGCAGGTATCTATACTTGTTTAATGTTTGTCACTTAAGAATTCGCTTCTGGTACCTTAATGCAGGTATACACTCATGGTGTGTCAAGCTGAAGGGACAATTTAATCACACTAGGCAAGGTTGTAGATTGAAACGAGGACCTGGTCCTCATAAGGTTAGTATGACTTATACTACACTGTCTAACTGTCAACATCGCTGCCACGTGTCTGTTGCCCATTCATCGTGTCAATTTCAGATGTCTTTTCACTTTTAAACCAAAGGTTGCTACTGTTGGGGACCCGATGTCTTTTACAAAATATCTTCAAACAATTCTTGTTGAAATTCACTAATCCCCTCTTTTCTCTCTTCCTCTCAAAATTCCTAACTCTAATTTTTCTTCAAAGATCCCTATCTCCCAAGAAGTTGAAAACCCTAGTTCATTCAACTTCTCCTTTCCTACTCCAGAAGGCTGCAAAGAAATCTCATGTGAAAAGGGAGAAAGTTTGAAAATAGGTGGCTGAAAAATGAAAACCCGTAAAGGGACCAGGTCCTAGGGTTCAAAACCTAAGTGAAGAAAAGGAAATGTCAAGGGAAGATCGCATAGCGGAGATGAAAAAGCAAAAGGTGCTGAACGGAAGAGTCCTTGATCCAGAAATACTCGCTGCTTCTGGTATGTCAAACCTTTCTGATGTTGTTTCCTTCCAAGAGTGGAGTCATTTGTTCGAACCACCTGTTCCATATCTTCACGAACCTGAAGTGCGAGAATTTAATTATAAGATGGAATTGTTAGAGGATAGGGGGGGTCAAGACTACTGTTCAGGATATTGAAATTCTTCTAGTTGTGGAGACACTTGGTATCATTATGGGTGTGCCAGTAAAGGGGGTGAGGTCCATTGAAGGGTGTAAACCCTCTAGTGAGTTCTCTACAAGGGCCACCAAGCGTGGAGATATCAAATATGCTGAGATTCCATACGGGTATTTGTTGAACTACGTGTTTAACCACTTTGAGGTACCGGTGGGATGAGGAGTACCTGGTACCATCAAACAAATGTTCACTGCAGTCACCTTGCTGGAGTGTGAGTGTGTGGAAGGTAAGACTAAGGGAAGGTCAACGGTGGTAGATGTCCTGGAACAGCAAGCATCTCTCAAACATGAAGTGACTGATCTTACTGCAATTCTGAATGATAAAGAGGTGGAAATTGTAACGCTGAAGGAAAAATTGCAGAAATATGTCTCAAGAGGACCTGCTATCAGTGATGGAAATGAGAAGGTGTTGCAAAAGTTGAAGGATGAAAATGACGTTGTTGAAGGCTCATGAGGATGCAAATGAGCGTCTGTCTATGTTTATGCGCACCCTCAATCCCTTTCCCCCTCCATCCTAAAAGTGTCTTGTTTCCCTAGTTTCCCTCTTTGTTCTTCAATCTTGATTAAAACTCTTGTGGCTTTATGTTTTGTTGACTGACTATAGTGGTCAGTATCTGTGATATAATGCTATTTATGTTTCTGCCCTGTTCATGTGTGGCTTAATATTCTTTTTATGCTTACACACACATGTTTTGTGTGGCCCAAGGCTCAGAATTCTTTTTGATTACCATTTTAACTTGCATATGTTTACTGCTTCTCCTTTTCAATGATGTCAAAAAGGGGAAGTTTGGTGCAATTGGCCAAGGATTAAGGGGGAACTGATATTAAGTTTTGTGCAATTGGGGGAACTGGATGCTGTCAACTGACTGAACTAATAGGATGGACTGATTGTTGTGGAACTGATATTGAGGGGGAACTGATATCGGTAAGGAGGAACTAATAGGATGACCACTCTAATTAATTATTGATGTATGCTTCTATAACTGGCCAATTGAGCAATTGACTTTTGAATAAATGTCTACTCACTCGAGTGAGGAGTTGTTTATGCAGGTTGTTTGTCATCATCAAAAAGGGGGAAATTGATAAGAGCTTATGCCCTTTGGTGTTTTGATGATCTCCTCACAAGTGCAGGGACCTGGTCCTTTGCAGAGTATGAATCTCGTCCAGTGTCAATATGTTGTACAACTATAAAAGTTGTCTGCATTAGAAAGTTGGTGAAGCTACAGAGTACTTTACAAATCAGAAGCGACGAGGTTGCTTGTTCAATTAAGGGGGAAACACCAGTTATTGAATGAATGTTTGTTCACTCACGTGACGAGTTATGCAGGTTGTTTTTCATCATCAAAAAGGGGGAAATTGATAAGTGCTTATGCTTCTTAATGTTTTGATGATCTCCTCACAAGTCCAGGGACCTGGTCCTCTGCAGAGTATGAATACTCGTCCAGTGGTCAAAGTGTTGTACAGCTGGAAAGTTGTCTGCGTCAGAAGGTTGGTGAAGCTACAGAGTACTCCACCAATCAGAAGCAACGAGGTTGCTTGTTCATTGGATAATAACTTTTAATTTCTAAATATATCCAAGAACAAACAACAAATTATTCATTCATTCAAAGAGAGATATTTCAAGCTTCAAAACAGCAGGGACCTAATCGATTTCTTCAAGTGCTTCCTGTACCAGCTGTTACTTTGTTTGCTTGTAATAGTGCTTATATTGTAGGATTCGTTTCACTTGTGAAAGAAACGTTTCAAGTTTGGGTGAATCATTGTAAGAACTAGGTTAAGGGTAACTTAGTGTCTTACTCTAAAGTCTATATTAATCGGTTAGGATTAGTATAGTGGGCAGTGTTGTATCTGCTTAGTCAAAGTCTAAATCATCTAGGAGCTAGTTGATTTAGTAGGCGGTGTGGTATCCGCTTAGTAAAGTCTAAGTTATCTAGGGGTGATAGCTTAGTGGGCAGTGTTGTATCCGCTCTGGCTCATCTAAGTAATAAGTGTTATTGCTTAGAGTTGGGATTAGTAGGCTAATCTCAGTGTGTAAACTTGCTTTTACTTTTGCTTGAGAAGATTAGTGAAAGCAGTTTTTGAAAAGTCCTGGCAGGCCAGGTCGTGGTTTTACTCCCTTGAGCAAAGAGGTTTCCACGTAAAGTTGTTGTGCAATCTTTACTTTCAGCACTTTGTTTATTTTCTGTTATTGTAACTGTGCTGAGGACCTGGTCCCATCTAGACTAGTGGACGCATACATTCCAACAAACTTGACTGTTGATTTTATCACTGATTGATTGTTTAATCCATATTTAAATTTTCCTGTTTCTATATGCGTCAGATATTCTGCCTTAATCCTTCTGTTTTATGCCTCTTGAGTTATCATATTTCAGAATTTTTTTTGTATTGCTCATCTGCTTTACATTTAGCTGATATTTTGAGTTTATGCTGCTCATATAGATCGAGGAGCTCTTGAAATGGAAATAGTAGAATCTATGACTTGAAATTGCATTGGTTGTGACGACACAAGACATGTCAAGTGAAACTAAATTTCATGGTTTTCTCGTTTCCTCTAATTTACGTGGTAGCTTTATATATCTTCATTACTTAAAGGACATAGTAGGAAGAAGGTACTTGTATGTTGGCAACTATCCTTTTAGCATGTCGGCTAGTATTATAGCATCTATGCAACACTTAAATTATCAAGCTTACGCAAATACTCTAAATTTGACAAAATACTCTATATTCACAAGTCGTAACCAAATCTAAGATAACAATCCATTATTTATTATTAAGCAGGTATCCTTGCTGGTGGAACCGATCCTCTCAACAAATATTTGATAATATGTCCCAATCATGCGACTGTTCCAAGGTGTTTGCTAAAACTCTCCAAGGAGATGCAATTGGTATGTGATGCCAACAATGAAGTTTGGAGTTGTGGCTATTGCACACAAGTCTCTTGTTTTACATTGGAGTTTGTCGAGGCTTTCAATCTGATTTTTTGTATATTCATAGCTTATGACCGTTCCGCACTAGCATATCACTGTATTCCCAAGTCTAAAGCCTAGGCTCTTATTTCACACGCATTAGATGCACACAACAATACCTTCACGGAACATTTTGTTGTAGCATATGCTAGGGAACATGTTGAGCTCAATAGGAATTTTGCAATGTGTCTCAAACAAGAGACCCGAGTTTTTCAAGCCGAATCCAAATGGACAGTTCCTTTGCTGGACACACTTGATAACCATGTCTGTGAGAACATTGCTATTGCTTGTTGTATTACCCTATGGCACCACCAGTCTATTTTGACTTGTTTGCAGGTTGAGAGCCACAACACTCTTGACATATTTGGCAAAGAACATTAGCCATTATATGCATAGAAATGGTTCCAACGTTTATGATATTCTAATTGATCTGAATTTGGAGAATTTTGGGGATACTACTCTATATCGGATGTGTTCTACTTTGGACTCTCCGATTTCGGGAAATAAATTTGCACCTGCCAGTCCTTTGTTGTTGCTCAACAGTAATCAATGTATTTCTCTTGTTCGTGCAATTTGCTTCTCTTTTTTTTCGAGACGGATTGAAGTTTCCAGATCAACTTATAGTTCAAGTTCGAGGATCACACCTTGTCCAGGTAGAGTCTTCTAAGAGCATTGGTAAATACAACATGCTAATGAAGCTCGTTATCGTGTTTAAAGATTTGGTTACGATTGTGGGCAATAATCTGCAGGTAACCGGGTTTCATAGCTTTTCTCTGCATCTATTTATTCACACTACTGTAATTGGTGGTTGATTACGTGATGTATGTGGAGAGGATTCATTAGTTGAATCATAGTTCTCCTTTGTGGTAGACTTCTAGGAACCAGATTGCTCAAGTAGAGCCAAGGTCTTCTTGATTCTTTCAGCAACACTGCTTCCTCCTTCTAAAGCATTAGTGGAGGAACTTGATCCTTTCGGAGTCAAAGATACAAAAACAAGAGTTGATGCGGACGACACTTGAAGTATTTGTTGTCCTAGTGTAGGAGTCTTGCTCGTCGTAACAGCTCCGAGACATGCAAAGGTAATACCAAGAATTCCTTCAACTTCAGCAGAGAATTTAGAGCTAGTAGTGGCCTTGGACCCAGTTGATTGAGAGTTGATCTTCATGGAAGTCATCTCGATATTCTTTGATGCTTGAAAAGTTGAGATGAGAGGTAGAAATTGTCCCACTGGGCGTGCCACAATTTGTAGACAATAAAATCTGTGTCCAGAAAACAAAAATCCAGAACGGAAAAATATCGCAATAATCGTATTTATTATTTCAAAGTGCGAGTGTTACAATCTCTATGATTCCTCTGAATTCACCTTTTCAAATATAAATTCAAGGGTTAATGAGCTTGATCTTAAATTTGTGTTGAACTTGATTTTGGAATCAAGGGCTTTAAAACTTATTCTTGAATCTTCGATGAACTTGAACTTGAACTTTATCTTGATCTTGACTTTTACTTGAATTCAAGGGCTTTGTGCTTGTTCTTGAATCCGATAGTCTTGATCTTGATCGTTCTTGAACTTGAATGCTTGAATTCTTTACATATCTCAAGAACGTATTATTAATGATTACAAAAGTTTTACTCTTTGTTAACTTTATCTTCCATCCAGTAGTAACATTTCTTCTTTGAAATATATTGGCTTGTCAATTAAGTATCATGATGTGAAGAATTCTTAAAATCAATGGTGAGTTTAGAATTAAAATGCAAAGAAATGAATGGATTATACACAAACAGTTCTGTTACAATCCACAATGTCTCATGACAAAGAAAAGATTATTTAAATTCCTACAGATTTGATAATTAAAACAATTGAAGAAATAGATAAACGGAAATCCTGGCTTAAGAGAAGTGACACATCTAACCTGGATCACATAAATATATAGATATTCACATCTTGGATAACTAATAGTAATACTAACAAAACTTGCTTAGATTTACGAGTAGACTCAAACATTTTGCATAAATAGATCTAGAGATTAATCCCACAACATGGATCCAAAGGCAATACTGGTAACACCAGATTTACTTGACAACAAAAATAAGCTACTAGTTGGTTGCATCTTTGACACCAAACTTGTTGAGTCGGTCCTGACACTGCTTGTCCTTTTGTGTCTCCATAAGTTGTTGAAGATGTCGAATGTGCTTTTTTCCTAGCTTATGCGTCTCCATCACCTTTTCAGAGAAGGTCCCTATTTTGCATGTCTCACACCAAAACTTGAACTCCCCATTGTTTTGTTTTTCATGAGTTGTATTCTTTCTCATGTCATTTGTACTGTCATCTATCAACAAAGATGGAGGACCGTTATCGTTTATACCTGATGATCCTTTCTCAAATTGATTCCCTGATATCAGATCATGTTCCACAAGTTGGATGAATTTTGGTTTCTTTGGTGAAAGACCAATGCTGCAGTTTTTGTCATCCTTCTGTTCTCTAAAGGCAGCCTCCTTGCGTTTGTGTTTTTTTCCTTGGAAGTGGACATTCATGCCATCTTGATTTGTAGTACATACATGACAAAGTGCACAGCTCCACTGCGTAACATTTTTCACTGGAGCACTGCTTAATGGAGGCTTGTTAGCAACCGCTTCAGTCAGTGTTATAGCTTTCCGTTTTGCTCCAAAGAAAATTGTGTCAGGCTTAGCCTATATTATCAAACACCAAAAGAAGCACGTTTCAAAAAGTTAAACACCCTATATATGGTTTACGGATCTGAAAGCATATTGACAATTTCATAAGCATAATGTTTATGAAATTGTCAATATGCTTTTAGATCCGTATACCATATACGGGATGTTTAAAACATTAAATGAATGTACTAAAGGAATAGTAGCTTGTACTAAAGCAAGGAACAACAGCCCGGGGAAAGATACCTACACTTGTTCATTAGGGGCCCCAAAACATATTTTGGGAGGACATTAAAATCAAAGCATCATCTCTCTTGATTCGGCTCGACCAAGCCAATACTCAGTTGTATAAGAATGAATGTCGTTGCCATTGATAACGCTTCATTTCTTAATGTTACCTAGCCTAGGAAATTATTTCCTAGGTTTGGTTGCTTTATTTACAACTAGGTGTAAATAGCATTCTGGTTATGTAAACTAGTCACCAGAAAACCAAGAACATGACTAATGCGGAAGGAGAAAATCAGGGAATGTAGGCATTTTTTCAAGAATCGAAACAGATATACTTTCTGCAGTATAGCTATATAAGCCTCTGCATCGGCTACCTCCCTTAAGTAACAGTGTTAAGAAAGCGGAGATTGAGTGTACTGCTTTCCAAGAATTTACATTCAGCAGAAAAAAATTACATTAGAGAAAATCTTCTAAGTACAAAACCACATAGAAGAGAAGTTTATTAGAAAGCTTAAGCTAATAAATACTACTAAAGTGTTGGAAAGACGTCACTCGAAGAGCTAAAGAAGAATTTGAAGAGCTTTCACAACTATTTTAAGGTGATAAAATGTGCGTACTTTTCTAAAGACAGACTAGTTATATTAGATGTGCATAAAAAGCATAATGCTTCAACCACTAAAGCAGACAGAGCGGAAACGTTCCAACGTAGATAACGCAAACAAGAGGTCCTACTCCAGATGAACCCACACATGAAAATCAAGGGCTGAAGATAGATGCAAATGTCAGTTATGTAATTTTTCCGATGTTGGAAAGACCACACCGGAAAATAAGTTGCAAAACATCGCATGGATTGGCAACCCAAACAAATAATCTTTTGACTCTTGCAGGATAATAGTTGTCTTACCATGTCACAACTGACAGGGCCTATTCACCAACTAGATATTGGTCTGTGTTTCAGGATTCAGTACATTAAAGGCCCATTGTCTGACATACATACAGAGAAAGAGAAGATTTCAAAGTCGTTCAACGTGTCAATTACTCGGATGAGCCTCAACCAGTTTGAAAAATAAGTTATTTAGAACCAAATTTTTGAAGATTCTAAGAGGTCAAGGGATAATTCCAGCCATGACTCAACAGCAACTCAAAAACTTCGAGCCTTCGGGGTCTCTCTTGAACGGCAGAATATGCATGACCAACTTAGCTTGCAACCTACTTTGGATTGTATAAATAACAGACTTAAACATTCTAACCACTCAATCCATGCAACAAAACAGAGTGAAACAAAAGAAAAAAGTTACTTATAAACCTCATTTAGCATCACTGGTTTCAAACTATTCTAAAGATTTTAAAGTTCAAAACTAAAATAGTCGTCATCCTAAAGATTTTTGAACTGTTTTTACTTGAACCGAGCATCTACCAGAAACAACCTCTTTATCTCCCAGGTAGGGTAAGTTGTGCATATACATAACTTTCCCCAAACCCCACTTGTGAAATTACACTCACTATGTTGTTATTATTCAAATTACAGAAAAACTTGAAAAAGGCTATGCACATAATTCCCTCGGATAAAAAAAAAATCATTGCAATTTAAGAGTTACTATAAACAGGGCAAACAATAAAGAAGAACACGAACCAGCAAGTTTTCGTTAACACCAGAGGGCTGCAATTGTAAAATCTCCGTCTTTGGACTTTGATTCAATGTTGAAATATTTGGTGCGACAACACGGTAGCGAAAAGGCACCTCAAAGATCATATCCTTGTCATGTCTAGACACAGCAGAGACACCCATTCCCATCTTCTCCTTAAACAACATGGGCTCAACAAATCTATCTCCTCCACATGAAATGGCTATTTCTCTTTCCATCATAAGCTCTCACCTTACTTCCAACTCCAACATCCGCCTTCGAGCAACCTCTTCTGCAATGATCTCTTTCCTGATACGATCCTTCTCAATCTCATTGCTACTACGGTCCAATGACTCAGACTCCATCAAACGAACTACTTAAACAAAAAAGAAGGTATATAAATGCAATTTTACAATCAATGAAACAAGTGTTTCTTTTACGTTTTTAAGACAAACCTGCATGGATGGTTAGTTGATTGGAACCTGAAATCTGATTAGGGGATGAATACTCCAACACCATACCTATTTCTGAAACACAGTAGGAAAGGGAGAGGAATATGAAGTGATTTTTTTGAGTTGCACAACATGATGTGAATTTTTAGCGCCACCTCTTTTCCTTATTTAAATATAAGTAAATATTTCTAACAAACATTCTAATATTCTTTAAATAAATTAAAACCTTGTTTAAAGTTTCAATTTTATGCCCAGACAGAGTTGGATTTGACATTTTAGAAGAAGATAAATCAAATCGAGTTGCAAACTTTTACCTTGTAGTTAAGTCTTGAATTTGTTGCTAGTGCTTTGGACGAGGAGGCAGTCAATAGCGTGTTTCTTGAATGTAGTTTATGTTGTGACTTTCTCTAATTTTTGTCTCAGAAAATATATAACCCTCCAATAAATTTTTTTGTCTTCTTTTAATTGGTTCACGTCAAACTTATCACAAATTCAATGTAATAAGATTGTTTTTTATTGGACCAAAATACATGATTATCGATACTTGACAATTTTTGACTGATTCTTGAATTTGATTGGTATTGTTACGTCATTTGAATAAGTGGCATCATTTTATTGGTCATGTATTTGATTGGAATGTTATGTCACTTGACACGTATCACGATTCACGAATCTGAACCTCATGATAAAACGGTCTTCAAACTTGAATTTAACAAAATAAATTTATTTATTTATTTGGCTCAACTAATATTTTTAAGCCAAATAATTATAATTCAAATTTTATATGGATTATAATTAATAAATTTAATACATCTACAAATGATCCCTACTTCAAAATTCGTAAGTTGTAAATTTGATCAATTGTAAAAACTAGATTTGGAGTACCATTATTATAGCTGTCAAAATGGGCTGGCCCAACCCAACCCAATCCAACCCTAATGGGCTAGAGAGTTAAACGGGTTGGGACATACTGGCCCTTTTAATTAAAGGGCCTATAAAATAGCAGCTCAATCCAGCCCTAAGCGGGCCACGGGTTGGGACGGGTTGGCCCTTCAACCAAAAAAGGGACAATATTTTCCTCTTAGAAAGGATACGAACGTTGATGTCCGATGAACATGACATCAAAACATACATAAATTCATTCATGAATTACACATACTTCAGTGAATATTTACAAAACAAATACATAATAGCCAAGATACAACATTCATAAGATTCATCCGAGCAAAATATCATTACATGATCAGTATTTTTATAAACAAGACAATAAAGGAGAAGTGGAAAATTAGGCAAAAAAACAAAAGTAAAAGAGGTCAAAGATTCATAGTTACAATTGAATAATGGACTTGGGCTAATAAGAAAATTTAGTAGGCTAATGACCCTAAAATGTAAAAGATATGTAAAAAATATAGTCTTGATTTTATATGGATATTTAAAAATATTTATTGACAAAATCTTAACAAGTAAAACACTACTTAAAATATATATATAATAAATATTATTAAAATTCACAGCCTGCGGGCTGGCCTCTGAGACCTGCGGGTTGGGCCTACGAGGCCAGCGGACCAATTGAGGTTGGGCTAAAAAGCCTCATTTTTAAATGGGCTGAAAAAATTGAGCCCAACCTCATGTAATTCAAGGGTTGAATTGGGCCAACCTAGCGGGCTAAGCCTATTTTGACAGCTCTAACCATTATAGACAAATATATATTTGATCCTCAATTTTGATTCCTTATAATTAGCTTGTTCTCATTTATTTAATTTTGAAATTTTGCCAACCACATTTAAGCACTTGGCAATTTTATTGTTGTAGCCACCTAAAAAGCATGTAATCAAGATACAATATATAATATTTGGCTCACGTATATTTACGGTCAATTAGGTCAATTAGGGGTGGACATTCGATATTCGATTCGTAATTTGTGAAACACAATACAAAAGGGGAGAGGAATATGAAGTGACTTTTTTTTAGTTGCACAACATTTAAGGCTACAACTTGGAGGGAAGGATGTGACTTTTTAGCGCCACATCTAAATCTAATTAAATATTATAGCAATCACTCTACATTTATGTATATATAGGATCCGACTCCTCTCCATTTTCGTCTAGTTCTTACTTGAATGTGATACACATGGTGTAGGTAAAAATTAGTGCTTAAGATTTAATTAAATTAAATAAGATTCTAATTATAATTTAGATGATCAATATTTCATAAGAAAAATGACAATACCACAATCATAACAATATATTTTTTTTGTCCATAAATATATTATTAAGAAATTCTCTTTTTGTAATCTTTTTCTTACTAGTATTATCATCTGTTTTTGTCCATAAATATATTATAAAATAATTTCTCTTTTTCTAATTTTCTAATTTTCTTTTCCCTGTGAGTATTTTTGCTATTAATTATATGTAAACTAATTTTAAGGAGAAAGATCAAAGTTGCTATCTAAGACTTACTCATTTTTAAAAAAAAAACAAAAGGAACATAAATACTCGTAGGAAAAAAATTAGAAAAGAGAAAAGTTGTTATAATATATTTATGGACAAGATATTATATTGTTATGACTTATGATAATGATATTATTATTTTCCTTATGAAATATTAATTATCTAAATCATAATTAGAATTTTATTTTAATCAATTAAGGGCCTGTTTAGATTGGGTTTTGGCTTATGACTTATAAGCCAAAAGCCATAAGTTAGGATTTCTAACTTATGGTTTTAGGCTTATTTTTGTTATTTTGGCTTTAAAATAAGTGCTTATAAGCACTTTTTTATTTTACTCAAACACTTCAAAACTGCTTAAAAGCTATTTTGGCTTAAAAGCACCTAAAATAAGTCAATCCAAACGGTCACTAAATCTCAGCCATTAATTTTTATCTATGCCATGTGTCTCACATCCAAGCAAGAACTTAGGGAAAATGGAGAGGAGTCGGATCCGTGTTTGTGTGTGTATATATATATATATATTATACTCCATTCGTCCAATAATAGTTGTCCACTATACTATTTCAGGATGTCCAACAATACTTGTCCACTTTATGAAATCAATGGATAATTTTACACATAGTTCCTAATTTACCCTTATCATTAATTGTAGTCATTTCTATATTTGTTACAAAACCATTTCAATGTGGATGCTTCTTTTCATCAACAAACTAACGTGATGAACCTATTTAATGTAAGTCTTAAAGTTGTACTAACACATTTGGTGAAAGGATGTAAACAGATGTTTCTAAATCCTATAAAAGGGTAATATTTACCCTTGTGAAATACACTTGAAGAGATTTATACTTTCGATCACCATTTGTCTCCCTATATTGTTTAGTATTATTATATTTTGCTCTTATTTTACAACGCGTTATCAACACGAGTCTCTTACCAATTAAGACCTACTTAATTGGCAATTATCTTTTTTTCTAAAAGTTGATCAATTTCCGAGTCAGGTATACATTTATATGTTTATAACATATATAATAGGACTTACATAAGTCTTTGAATAACGATTTAATTACTGCATACATAACTTGTTTTAGGCATTTTTATTATACTTTACTAGGCATATTAATCAACATGTTTCAGATTTATATTTATATGTTGTTTATATGCTAGTAACTTATAACTCTAAATTAAATACTAGGGCATATGAGAACATGCTAGTTAGAATAATCATAAGTATTTTCTTGTCATAAATTTATGATAAATATTGGTGTGTCATAAAGAATAATAGTATTATAATAAATATGACTTGAAAATCTTACGGAACTTTGGCGTTAATAACTATTGAACTAGTAATAAATATTGTAAAATAATTAGAATATATATTAAATATACCATTTCATACTTTATGAGTGTACATGCTTTTGTAACATCCCATGTTCATGCATATAATATATTTTATACCTATTCTTAATCATTTGAAACATTAATTTATCTTTTATTATAAAGAAATCAAAATCATGTTATTAACTCAACTATTTTATGATAGTTTTCATCATGTCAAATTTGCCAAAGCTTGAATTTGTGGCACTTGACATTTCTGGAAAGAACTATTTGTCATGGGTACTTGATGTTGAAATTCACCTTACCGCTAAGGGTTTTGGTGATTGTATAATCGAAGGAAATAAGGCATCAAGTCAGGATAAAGCAAAAGTTATGATTTTCCTTCGTCATCATCTTGATGAAAACCTGAAGGTTGAATACTTAACAATGAAAGATCCACTTGAATTGTGGATAGGTTTGAAAGGGAGGTATGACCACCTCAAGGCAACGGTATTGCCAAGGGCTCGTTATGAGTGGATGCACTTACGATTTCAAGATTATAAAACCGTAATTGAGTATAATTTTGTTGTATTTAGAATCATTTCCCAATTAAAATTATGTGGAGAAGTTATAAAAGATGAGGACATGTTGAAAAAGACACTAACTACTTTTCATGCCTCCAATATGATATTACAGTAGCAATACCGTGAAAAAGGTTTTAAAAAATACTCTGAATTAATCTCATGCCTTCTGGTGGCTGAGCTGCATAATGACCTTTTAATGAAAAATCATAAAGCTCGACCCGCTGGAAGTGCTCCATTACCGAAGGTACACGGGATAGAAGCACACGACCAATCTGAAATAAGACAAAATAATCGGGGCCATGATAATGTGCACGGGCGTGGCAAAGGCAAAATATGATATAATAATCGTCGAGGTGTTGGTCATAACAAAAGAGAAAATAATATAGGTTCTCAAAATAATCCTTCTAAAGAAAAGGGCGATCATTGTCATCTTTGTGGCCTTAAAGGTCATTCGAAAAATGAATGTCGGCACCTGAGAATTTTGTCAGGACGTATTAGAATTCCTTCAAAAGAAAAGGAAATAAAGGTGGTGCCTCCTCTTCTAATTCCCGGGTGGAGTCACATTTGACTCTCAAAGATGATGTTAAGGCAGAATCTTCTCAAACATATGATGAGAATGTTGAGGCAAATTTAGCATTGAAAGATGATGCTTTTGATGGGCTCGATGATATTACTCATCTAGAAGCTGAGGACTTCTTTAGGGATCGCAACTGAAGATTGATAATTGAACTAGAAAATGAATAATGTTGTTATGTGTTTTTAATGTCTTACTTAAATTTCATGTACTTAAATTTTCTTTTGTTAAGTTTCATACTTCTTATTATGTATTTTTATTTTTATGAAGATATATAAAATTTCTCAATCTTCATTTGGATCCAAGATTAATAATGGAGATATGTGCCTTCTGGACAGTGCCACAACTCATACAATACTAAAAGAAAAGAAATATTTCTCTCATTTGATTATGAAAAAGGCATATGTTAATACAATATCCAGTAGTACAAAATTGATTGAGGGCTCTGGAAGAGCGGCCTTATTACTACCTGGAGGAACAATATTGATAATTAATAATGCATTGTATTGTAGTAAGTCTCAAAGAAACTTATTAAGTTTCAAGGTTATTCGCCAAAATAGCTATCATGTTGAGACTGCAAATGAAGGAAATGTGGAATACCTTTATATTACTATAATAAATACGGAGAAGAAAACTGTGCATGAAAAATTGCCTACACTTTCTTCTGGGTTGTACCATACAATTATTCGGTTGAATCACATGCCGTGGTAAAAAATTATTTTACTGATTCTAATGATTTTGTCATTTGGCATGACCGGTTGGGCCATCCCGATTTTAATATGATGCGCAGAATAATTGAGAATTCACATGGGCATACTTTGAAGAACCAAAATGTTCTTCAATCAAAGGAATTCTGTTGTGCTACTTGTTCACAAGAAAAGTTGGTTACCAAACCATCAGCGGCTAAGGTTGGAGTGGAATCTCCCGCATTTCTGGAACGGATATAGGGTGATATATGTGGGCCTATTCACCCTGCATGTGGACCATTTAAATATTATATGGTCTTGATAGATGCATCTACATGATGGTATCATGTGTGCTTATTATCAACTCGCAATATGACTTTTGCGAGGTTGTTGGCTCAAACAATAAGGTTAAAAGCATAATTTCCAGATTATGCAATAAAAATAATTCGTCTTGATTATGTTGGTGAGTTTACATCTCAGGCATTTAATGATTATTGTTTGTCCACTAGAATAACAGTAGAACTTCTCGTTGCACATGTTCATACTCAAAATGATTTAGCAGAGTCATTGATTAAACGTCTTCCATTGATAGCTAGATCATTGTTGATGAACACAAAGTTGCCTGTTTTGGTTTGGGGGCATGCTATTTTGCATGCAGCGGCACTTGTGCGTATAAGGCCAACCAGTTATCATGACATCTCCCCATTACAATTGATTTTTGGTCAGGAGCCAAACATTTCCCATCTTAGAATCTTTGGTTGCGCGGTATATGTTCCAATTGCTCCATCACAACACACAAAGATGGGTCCCCAAAGAAGGTTGGGGATGTATGTTGGGTATGAATCTCGTTCTATTATAAAATATTTGAAACCTAGAACTGGAGATTTATTTACGACAAGGTTTGCTGATTGTCATTTTGATGAATCGGTATACCCAACATTAGGGGGAGAACAAAAGCAGTTCAGAAATGAGATAATTTGGAATTCACTTTCACTATCTCCTTTAGATCCTTGAACAAATCAATGTGAGCAAGAAGTTCAAAAGATGATTTATTTGCAGAATATTGCAAATCAATTGCCGGATGCATTTACTAACCTTCCACGGATTACTAAATCATATATCCCAGCTGCTAATTCTCAAGTTCGAGTTGATGTCCCGATAGGACAAAATGTTAAGGCAAATGAGTCTGGACCATGCTTAAAACGTGGTAGACCAATTGGTTCCAAGGATAAAAATTCTTGGGAAAGGAAAGGAATAAATGATCAAGATGATCCTAATATGGAGGCAATTGCTCATGAAGAGCTCCGAGACATAATAAATGATGACACCACATAGGAGGCCCATGTAACTGAAAATAATGAGAATGAGGAAATCTTTATAAATTATGTCTCGACGAGAAAAATGTGAAATCAAAATCATATTATGGTGAATAATATTTTTGCGTATAATGTTGCAGTTGAAATAATGCAACAAGATGAGGATTTGGAACCAAGATCTGTCAATGAATGTAGACAGAGAAATGATTCGCCAAAATGAAAGGAAGCAATTCAAACAGAATTGGCTTTACTTGAAAAACGTGAAGTTTTTGGACCAACAGTCCGAACACCTGAAAGTGTCAAGCCAGTGGGGCACAAATGGGTTTTTGTGCGAAAATTCAATGAAAATGATAAAGTCGTAAGATATAAAGCACGACTTGTGGCACAACAATTTTCGCAAAGGCCTGACATTGATTATGAGGAGACATATTCTCATGTGGTAGATGCAATTACCTTCAGGTATCTAATAAATATGACAGTTCATGAAAAGCTTGAAATGCATCTAATGGACGTTGTCACAACCTATTTGTGTGGCTCACTAGACCACAATATTTTTGTGAAAATCCCTGAAGCATATAAAAAATCAAAAGAAAGTTGTTCAATAAAGCTTCAGAAATCCTTATATGGATTGAAACAATCAGGGTGTGGTATAATCGTCTTAGCGAATATTTGCTAAAATAAGGGTATAAGAATGACTCTATTTGTCCTTGTATTTTTATACGAAGGTCAAAATCTGAATTTGTAATAATATCTATTTATGTTGATGACTTGAATATCATTGGAACTCCTAAAGAGCTTTCAAAAGTTGTTGAGTGTTTAAAGAAAGAATTTGAAATGAAAGATCTTGGTAAGACGAAATTTTACCTTGGCCTTCAGATTGAACATTTGAAAAATGGAATATTTATCCATCAATCAACATATACTGAAAAGGTTTTGAAGCGGTTTTACATGGATAAATCACACCATTGAGTACCCCGATGGTTGTGAGATCTCTTGATATAAATAAATATCCATTCCGACCTCAAGAAAAGGATGAAGAGCTTCTTGGTGATGAAACTCCATATCTCAGTGCTATAGGGGCAGTAATGTACCTTGCCAACAATACCCGATCATATATTTGCTTCGCAATAAGTTTACTGGAGAGATTCAGCTCATGTCCAACAAGAAGACATAAGAAAGGTGTTAAGCATATATTTAAATATCTTCAAGGAACAATTGATATGGGATTGTTGTATTTTAGTGCATCCAAGTAAGAATTGACCGGTTATGCAGATGCTGGCTATTTGTCTGACCCACATAAAGCCCGATCTTAGTCAGACTATTTATTCACATATGGAGGTACAGCTATATCATGGCGTTCGATGAAGCAAACAATAGTTGCTACTTCTTCAAATCATGCAGAGATAACAACCATTCATGAAGCCAGTCGAGAGTGTGTATGGTTGAGATAAGATAAGTGTACTGACTTGCTCCTAAATCTAAACTTATCAAAAATAATAAAACAGCAACCTAACCAAGCCCCCATAAGCTCGGCAGGTACAAACAGCACACAAGACCACCTACTCAGGCCCCCATAAGCCCGGAAGATGCCAATCAGCCTATATACCCCTATCGGTAGTCCCTTAGCCCCGTAGGCAGTCACATATCCCTCTTAGGTATTAATATAGCCCCGTAGACAGCACATAGCTCTCTTAGGCATCAACATAGCTTAAAGACAACTCATTGCCCTCTTAAGCAACAACATGGCCCTGTAGAAAGCATATAGCCTTCTTAGGTGTCAATATAGACCTGTAGGCAACTCATAGCCCTTCTAGGCATCAATATATCCCCGTAGGCAACTCATAGCCCTTTTTGGCATCCATATAGCCCTGTAGGAAGAACATAGCCCATCTAGGCATAGTTCATATTCCTGCAGCTAACCACAAAATCCCCAAGGGCAACAATAACAATCCAATCACTAAAAGCAAGCAATTTAGTTATAAGAAACCTATACAAATAGCCTCTAAGTCGTGTCCAACATAGGGACGCTACTAACTGAATAAGAATCCTGACAAGGGAGGATTACATCAACTCGAGCAGCCAACAATCAACAATCACGGCTACAAGTATATCAAGGATAACATCCCAAATACATTTCTTCTAAGCTTTAAGGAAGCATGTCGTAAGTAGGCAATAGCCTTAACATACCTTTTTCGCTGAATTCACGGGTCCTAATAACTTTAATCACAACCTCTCTTGATACTACAACAAGGCAGGATTATAATCAACACAAAAGAATAGAAGATACAACGAAAATCCGATAAAAGATATGTATTTCTGTCGCAAATTGCTATTTGCGACTTATCAAAGCTAGAGTCAATGAAAGAAAGGTCTTACCTTGATTATAAGTTTGTAATACACCTCAAAACATTAAAATATGCCCAAACCCCTGCTGTCTACACACCAAAGTACGATATGCTAGGAAATTGATAAAACAAATTATACCATGTGGATGAGCTCAACGCGTCGAACAACTTTTGTCAAGAGGATACGAAACGCAATATGTCGACCAAGGGATGCTGGCTTACCAGTTTGGCACTGTGATGGGTTGCTTTAGGCGACCAAGACCTTGGATATCGGCCTGATTCGGGATGAGGCCAATGCAGTTACACCTCGCAGAGAGCCGCAGGTTGAGGTGCCACCATTGGGAGCTGACTTGGTAGCAGATGCAGGGTGAGGAGACTGCCCCTCCAGCCACTACTGAGGATTCCCCGGCTTCCCCATCTCCGCTGCCAGTCAGGCCCCTAGCTTCTCCAGAGCCACTCACTCCTCAGGGTCTGTTGTCGTGCCCTTAGCTCGTGTCCAAAAGTTGGAGTCCTAGATGGCTACCATGATTGAGCATGTGAGGTCGTGAATGCAACATACGATAGCGGAGTCTGAGGCTAGGATGGAGCACATGATGGATCAGAAGGTCCAGGCCGTTCATAAGTGCTTGGATGATTTTGACTTGAGAGTCTTAGAGCGACCAGCCCCCACCACTGATGTTTCTGCTTTCCAAATTGAGTTAGCTATTCTCCGAGCTGATCTTGATACCCTACTAGCTCGACCAGAGACCGAGCCTGAGTTTGCCCCCATGGCACCGATTGTTAATACAGTGTATGATGCCTTATTCGGAGTTAAGATGCCGCCGCCTTCTTCTTCCCGTCATACTGGGAAGCACCCACACTCTAGTCAGACTTCTGATGACACTGAGGCTGGGAGAGCTCGCAAGAGGAAGCACTAGGAGCTTGAAGTATCACGGAGGGCATCCATAGTTGATGAGGAGATGCACCAACAGTGGTCTAGGGAGGTAGGTTTTGGTGCCTCTAGTAGTGTGAGCACTACTGATGGTGCGGTGAGAGTTGACGTGAGCACTACTGATGGTGCTGAGAGAGTTGATGTTAGCACTACTGAGGGTGCTGAGATGGTAGATGCGGGCACTACTGATGGTGACCCAAGTGTTGATCTAGCAGGCTCAGGGAAATCAGACCCACCCACTTGTTGAGAGGTCTTCGGCGCTATGTGCCACATGTTTACTTCACCCGATCCTTTATTCTTTACTTTTTGTGCATTGGGGACAATTGCACTCTATTTTTTAGGGGTGGGTTAAATGGATTGTGAGTGATAGGGTGAAGTCTGAGTAACCCAACTCATAATCCTCTCTTGGGGTTTTCTTGCCTGTGTTCTTTTCCCCCGAGAGACTGTTTTAATTTCTGTTGAACCGACAAGTGTAGGATTGTATGTGTAGGAGTAAGTAAAAAAATGAAAGCATGATGGCATGAAAATCATGAGAAAAATCATCCTTGTCCAAAAATCCCTGTCCAAAAATGTTAAATTGTGCTAGATCTGTAGTCTTGATGAGTTGAATGTGTTGGATCTCAATGTGACATGATAAGGAACCGATTTGACCTCTTGACTTAAGCTAAAACTTGAACTGGGTAATCTGATAATCTAATAATGAAACAATGTGCCAAGAGTGTGAGAAAAGTTGAATGTTCAAAAGAGTTGTGCCAATCTAGAACTTGCCCCGTTGGTCCTGCTAAGGTGATCTAGGCTAGAAGTTGGGAAGTGATCATATGCCCTTGTTCAAATTAGTCCACTTAAGCCTAAAAAGATCCAACCAAATGAAATCAGTGTTCCCTTTGATCCAAATGTTTGAAACTTAAATAGATCATTTCTTTTGATACACCTAACTCACCTTCCCTAAAATCATTGTCTTGGTCCCGGTCCCTCCTTGGACATCTGCACCTTGACTTAGGACAAAAGCCTAAGTTGAGGGTGGCTAAGCCAAAAAAAAGTTACCTTGAATCTTGGCCTTGGTCCGACATCGAATATTGTGCACCTCAACTAATATAAATTCCATAAGTTGAGGGTGACTATGAAAGAGGAAACCGAAAGAAAAAAGGGTATGAAAAGAGTTCTGTGTTGAAAAGAGAAAAAGAAAAGATAGAAGAGGGTGTGACTTTGTGCAAAAGAAGCAAAAAGATGATAAATAAAAGTGCTGAAAAAAATAAAGAAAGATAGATTGAAAGAAAAAGAAGAAATTGAAAAAAAAAAATAAGAGACACAAAGTCAAACGTCACATCCATGTTGAAAAGAGTCAAGGGAAAGAAAGTAAAATGAAAGGATGTCAAAAATAGGTTGAGAAAGAGGTAAAAAGCCAATGTAATGCCAAGGAGGGCAGAAAGTCACTAAAAAGTACCCAAATATACCACACTGACCCTGAGCCTACGTTACAAGCTAAGAAAGTCCTATAGTGATCCTGGCAACTAGTTTGGAGAGTCTAAGAAGTGAAAATAAGGGAAAACCTATGGTATTGAGCACCAACTGTACTTGAAGTCACTTCTGAGTGTGAGTATTGAATGAATCCTAAAATTATTAAATTCATATCTTCTGTGTGAAAAGGATTTCGTTTGAAGTGAGGGCACTATAGCAAGTTAAGTTATCGGAAAGTTGGTACCTTGGTGATTTTTTAAAGTGTATGTTGTGGTGTCTGTTGGTCGATCTTTGTCATATCTTGATCCACATAAGTTAGCTTGTTGAGTCAAAGAGAAAAGATTTGCACTGAGAAAATGGAATGGATTGAAATAGCCATGTGATTGCTTGAGTTTGTATGTCTGCTTCTACACAAGTGTTGTTTAGAGTCTTAGTGCATCGCTGGAGGACAAACAACGAATTTAAGTTGAGGGTGTTGATATGCCATGAGTTTACGATATTTTTAATACATTTCACTTAAGAGTTATGTGTGTCTAGGGCCATTTTGTAAAAGAACTAATGTTTATTGTGTTATCTTTGCAGGAAATAGGCTTGGACGAGGTCAAGAGAGATGACAACTGAAATTCTGCAGAAGGAGCCACCCACGGAGGTGACCTACGGACGGTAGGTCCATTCACGATCCGTCGTGGGTAGGCATGGTATGATCATCAGGGAAGTCTGACCAAGTGTGGAACTACGGAGGCGAGTAATGGAGCGTTGGTCAACCCAGGCCGTCATGCACATCCATTAATGATCACTTGGAGGTGAAGTTCCAGTACCTGATGAAAACTTCTAAGTGTGGAGCCACATAAGGGGACCCAACCTATGGTCCGTACTATACATCCGTTGTTTGTATCTGAAAGTTAAAGGTTCCAGCCTTTGTGGAAAAGTTCTAAGTATCAAGCTACGAAAGGGACCTATGGACCGTAGGTCGATCCACGGTCCGCAGGTCAGTCTCGTTGATCGAAGCCGCATCCAGAAGTTTTATTTCCTTATTTCACTTGTTTTTTGTTTAGGACAAGCTTTTCTATAAATAGGGTATGTAAACCTTATTTTTGGGGGTGAGACACCATTGTATACTTTTCATTTTCTTTTTGTTTAGGACATATTTTTCTATAAATATGGTATGTAAACCTTGTTTTTTGGGGTGAGACACCATTGTATACTTTGGCAATTTGATTTCCTAATTTTCGGTTTATAAGATTTTTGCTTTGAATTTCAATTTGAGATTACGGGTTTCTTCTACTCAATACGTAAGTTCATCAATTCTTCTTCTAACAATATGAATTGTGTTCTTTCAAGCATGAGTAACTAAATCCACAACTAGGGTTGTGGGAACCATGAGCAATTAACAACATTTGAATAATAATTAAGTAATTCTTGACTAGTGTTGATGCATGTATTGGTAATTCTTTCATTTAGAAGTCTTTTTAATGGTGGCCAACATTAGAACTCGTCGTGTTGCTACTTGTCGGACCAAGGAGGTAGTTAATAAAAAAAATTATCAACACAGATTTAGTGTGATACTATCTAATAGTGTAATGTCAATTGGTGCGAGGGTGAAAACTAAGCCATCATTAATTTGATGTCTAATCTGAGGTAAAGGTAAGGGTTAGTATATTATACACACGTAGCCAGACCAAGGTGCGGAGTGAAATTCCCTATTTGGCAGACCAAGCACTTAGGGATACATATCTTACCATTTTGCATGTGATACACTAGGAAAGGATTCCTATTATTAGGATTACCGTGTTAAGAGCTTATGGGGAACACATACACCCTAGTTTCTCTCTCTCATTGATAACAACAAAGTTCGAATCTTGCTCACTTGTTACTTGACAATATTTAGTTATTTGTTTCACAACCCCCCCCCCCCCCACCCTTACTTACTTGTCTCGGAAATAACTTGACTAAATGGACATAATAGTGAGTTAAGTTTAAGTCTAAACCATATTTCTCGTGGGATCAACCCCAACCTCCAAGTTGGGTTCTTTACTTGATAATGATCACTTATACTTCTTTAGGGAAGTGTAATTTGAGTGTATCAGTGACACGTTTGAAGCCTATCTTGAACACCTTGGGAAGGTATTGCAAAGATGTGTTGAAACCAATCTACTTCTTAATTGAGAGAAATGTCACTTTATGGTCAAAGAAGGTATTGTTTTGGAGCATAAAATTTTAGGAGAAGAAATGCAGGAGGATCAAGCTAAATTCGATGTTATTGCTAAGTTACCCCTCCCATTTCGGTGAAAGGCATCAGGAGTTTCCTAGTATATGCAGGCTTCTACAGGCGGTTTATAAAAGATTTATCTAAAGTAACTTATCCCTTTTGTAAGCTACTTGAAAAGGAATCCACTTTCAACTTTGATGAAGCTTGTCTCAACGCATTATTGTGCTTAAAAGAAAAGCTAGTGTCAGCTCCGATCATTGTTGCCTTTGATTGGAGCATCCAATTTGAACTTATGTGCGATGCAAATGGTGTGGCTTTGGGAGTTGTTTTGGGTCAACAAAAGGGCAAGTTGTTTCACCCGGTTTATTACGCATGTCAGACTTTGAATGTAGCTCAAAAGGATTATACTGTCACTGAACAAGAATTGTTAGTTGTGGTGTCTGCTGTTGAAAAGTTTAGAGCGTATTTGTTGGGTACTAAAGTGGTGGTGCACACGGATCATGCAGCAATCCTATATTTTATGGCTAAGAAAGATACAAAGCCAAGGTTGATTCAGTGGGTATTGTTATTCCAAGAGTTTGATTTCGAGGTAACAGAACGAAAAGAGTGTGAGAACCAAGTGGCGGATCACTTGTCGAGGCTTGAAACCAATGTTATTGTTTTCGGTGAGAGGGATATTCAGGAAGCCTTTCCCGATGAGTCAATGATGATTGTAACTCATGGCAATTCACCTTGGTATGCTGATTTTGCAAACTATGTTGTATGCGAGATTTTTCTAGATGGCCTGAATTTCTACCAAAGGAAGAGATTTCTATTTGACGTGAAGAAGTATTTTTTTGATGAACCCTACCTATTTCGAGAATGCGCAGATCACATAATTAGAAGGTGTGTACCTGAAGTAGAGGTAAATGAAATTTTAGACGCTTGCCATGGGTCGCCAGTGGGTGGGCATCACAGTGGGGTATGCACGGCATCCAAAGTACTCCAAAGTGGTTATTATTGACCAACGTTATACCAAGATGCACACTCTCTTGTTATGAAATGTGTTCAATGCCAAAAGTAAGGAGGAATGTCAAGATAGGATGAATTACCTCTCCATTTTATTCTAGAGGTAGAATTGTTCGATGTTTGGGGAATCGACTTCATGGGACCTTTTGGGAGTTCTTATGGCAATAATTATATCTTGGTGGCAATTGAATATGTTTCTAAATGGGTAGAGGCTGTATCTTTACCCAAAAATGAAGGGAATAGTGTTGTGCAATTCCTGAAGCAATACATTATTACAAGTTTAACACTGTGTGCAATCATTAGCGATGGGGGATCTCACTTTTGCAACCGTCTGTTTGCATCGTTATTGAGCAAGTATGGAGTTAAGAATAAAGTTGCAACCACTTATCATCCACAGAAAAGTGGGCCAGTTGAAGTGTCAAATCGGGAAATCCAGGGAATTCTAGTGAAAGTAGTCAATGCCAATCGGACGGACTGGTCTCGAAAATTAGATGATGCTCTTTGGGCTTACCGCACCGCATTCAAAACTCCGATTGGCATGCCACCATACTAATTGGTATTTGGAAGGTATTGTTACCTGCCGATTGATCTTGAACATAAGGCGTTGTGGGCGTTGAAAGCATTAAACTTGAATTGAGGGGATGCTTCAAAAGATAGAGTCAACCAACTCCATGCATTGGAGGAGTTCAGGCTGCAAGCGTATGAGAGTTTAGCTCTTTACAAGTAGAAAATGAAGAAGTGGCATGATGCTAAAATCCTTTAGCGAGAGTTTAAAGTTGGTGATCCTGTTTTGCTTTAGAATTCTCGTTTGAGACTTTTCCCAGGTAAATTCAAGTCGAAGTGGTTAGGCCTGTTCAAAGTGACTCGAGTGTTCATGAATGGGGAAATTGAAATTGAGAGTAAAGAAGGATCGACATTCAAAGTAAATGGGCAATGCTTGAAGCTCTACTTTGGAGACTGTTTGGATATATCATGTAACGCCTGACTTATTACAAGTCTAAAGTTGAGAATTTTATTGTAATGCTACTCGTGTTTGGAAATATTAATTTTAAATTAATGTTTGGTAA
This sequence comes from Solanum tarapatanum, assembly GCA_029582485.1. Lineage (NCBI taxonomy): Eukaryota > Viridiplantae > Streptophyta > Magnoliopsida > Solanales > Solanaceae > Solanum > Solanum tarapatanum. The sequence goes on along the minus strand of JAJOOB010005936.1, from coordinate 263 downwards.
AAGTATATTTTATCTTTTTCAAAAATGTCTTAGATATTTATGGGGAAAAAATCATAATTACTATATATTTGTCTATATTATTTATAAGAGTTTATAGTTTATTAATATTTTAATGGAGATTGTGAAACCAGTTATATTAAAGAATTATTATTTTATGAGGTAGGATTTATTCAAAATAATTTTCTATTAATTAAAATATATGTAAAAAGTTATATTATTTTACCACGATCTTATGCAATACATAATATATATATATATATTAT
>JAJOOB010005934.1:0-37168 GCA_029582485.1 Solanum tarapatanum | reverse complement strand
CCAGGCCCCCAACCCAGAAATTTCAGCATGCTCATTTTCTCGTTTTCTCACCTTATTTCACCTAAAATCGAATGGTTTCTTCCCCAAATCACTTAGAATCATTAACACCCTCAATATACCATAGATTCAACTCAAAAACAAAATCGGAAATAAGTCCCAAATCAACAAGAATCTCAACATCACAAACAACAACAATACCAACAATAATTTCAACAACAACAACTAACAACTTCAACAATTCCAACAACTTCAACAACAAATCCAATCCTTTCTCAAATCATAAAAATGAGCTTGGTGTGTGGGGGAAAGGATCAATCCACACAAAGAACTCACATACCTTGATAGGGATCACCCCAGACGAAAACCCACGATGATCTCCTTGCTTGATCTCTTCTTCTTCTCTTCTTCTTCTCTTCTTTTTCTCTCAAAACCCTCACTCTCACTTCTTTTAAAATGGTAAAACAGATCAAAATGATCAGCCTAACACATTTATATAACCAAAATAAAAGGCTAGGGAAAAGACCAAAATACCCTTAATTTTCTGGACGGATTCCTTGCCAACTGCCCAACTTTCAATGCTCATAACTCGCTCATACGAACTCGGAATTGATCAAACTCGGTGGCGTTGGAAAGATCATTCCACGAAATTTGCAACTATAACTGGAACTCCACCTAACTCATCCTGAGCTAGAATTTATAGCTGTTCAAAGTTGACCAAAATTATACATTTTTCCATATGCCCAACTTTCAATGCTCATAACTCGCTCATATGGATGCATATTCCTTGTTTCTTACATTTTTAAGCATGTCCATTTTGTAGGCAAGATATCTTTGTCTATGTCACATACATGAGCTTGCATTCATTTTGTATCGTTACTGCTCATCTCTCGTGTTAGAAAAATAATAAGTCTTCATCAATTTTCCCTTTGGATTGCTACTTAAATGATGTTTTATTAATGATGATAAGCGAGTATTAACTTGTTTATTTTGTTGCTTTGTCTCCCTCATAAATCATAAATGTTAATCCTATCATTTATTTATTTTCACATGTACTATCGGTCGAGTTTGATTTAGACTCCGTCTTCCTCTTGCATTGATATTGGGTTTCGAAACCCAACCTTCTTTATGTTCGGGTCGGCCTCTTCGTATTTCGAGTAAAGGGAAATGGTGAACAGGGGTTAAGGATCGATTTTAGGCCCTGAAAAACCCCCCAAAATGGGTTGTACATTTACTGTATACAATATTTATACATTGATATACCTGTTCAGGGCAGCAAATATGTGTCCAAAAGCAAAAACACAGGGAGGAGACGAAATACAGGTGTTCGGAAGTATGAGATACATGGAAAGAGCTCATTTATATGCTCATATACATTGATATACGCCCAGTGTATACGCAAAAATGGGAATTGGATTAGCCCAAAAAAATCCAGCGAAATTGGCCCAAATTCAATTTCTCCCTTACTCTTTAATTATTTAATTGTGATTATTTATTGTTTGTTGTTTAATTCTAACTTTATAATTCTTAATTAACTTAATTAGATTCCCCAAAAGACGAGTTATTTTTGTTATGTTGGTTTACTTTTAATACTTTTTTTTTTGTTCATTTATTTTACTAATAAGATCTTATATCATTAATTGAATTAAAACTCTTTGTTCTTAAAAAGAAGCGTTATTTAATGTTTTTTTTTTACTTAATACACTTTTAGTTCGTTTAAAATTGTTTCAAGTTAAGGTTTCTCCCAAATAAACATTAAAAAGCCTTTTCAATTAATTAAAATAAAATACTTACTTAGTCATTTTCTCAAAAAGGGTTAGTTAATTAGTTTAAAATGATGTTCATGCTTTAATTTATTAAATTGGTTTAAATTGTTATTTCAAAATGAATTAAATAAATTCTAATTAATCTAGTTTTATTAATATTCTAATCACTTGTACTTCGAGTCAAATGTTTCATTTTTGGGTCCTTTTCTCTAAAAAATAAAAATAAAAAATGCGTCATTTATTTAACTATTTTTCCCAAAGTTAATCAAATATTATAAGTTATTATTTTATGTTAAATCGTTATTTTCCTAAAAATAGTCAAATATATTTTAGTCAAGTCGTAGGTCAGCCGCATGTTAGCGGACACTTTGAATGCTTAAACACTTCTCGAAGTGTAAATTGAACCCCGAACCCTCTTTGATATTTTCAAATGATTTTTTCTATTTAAATCTTTGAAAATTATAAGTTTTCTTAATTTCTTTAAAAAATTAAGTGACGACTCTTTTCTAAGTATTTTTCTCAAATTATACTTAGAGCCTTCCAAAAGTTATTTTTCTAAAGGTTAGAAAAATTACGGCACAACAGGGGTGATATTGTAACATCCGGCAATTTGAGGTAGCTATGAAGAAGCTTAGAATTGGAAATAGTCATTTTTGGAAAGAATTCAAAATCTGGAAATTTAGCCAAGTATGGAAAAAAGTGAGTTTTTGGTCAACTTCAGAGAGTCATAACTCCTAGATCAGGATAAGTTAGGTGTATTTCCAGTTATTTTTGGAAAGCTCTTGGAGTGATCTTTCCAACGCCGCCGAGTTTGCTCGATTCCGAGTTTGTATGAGTGAGTTATGCCCTTTGGAAGTTGGGTTGTTGGCACAGGGAAGTTCATCCGAATTTGAAAGGGTATTTTGGTCTTTTCCCTAACCATTTATTTTGGTTATATTAAGGGTCTAGACTGATTTTAAATCAGTTTTCCCTTTTAAAAAGTGAGGGTTAGGGTTTTGAGAGAGAAGAGGAGAAGGAGAAGAAGAAACAAGGTTCGTAGATATCATCGTGGATTTCGTCGGGGGTGATCCCTATTAAGGTATGTGAGATCATAGTGTTGGGTTGGTTCATTCCCTCACACGCCAAACTCGTTTTAATTCCGAGGAAAGAGTGGTTGTGTTTGTTGAAGTTGTGGTGGTGTTGTTGAAGTTTCTTGTTGCTTTGGTGCATGTTTCCGGTTGTGATTTCGAGTTGAATCCATTGTATATTAAGGGTTTTTATGATTCTAAGTGTTTGGGGCTGGAACCTTAGATGTTAAGAGGGTTTAGAGTTGGAGAAACTAAGGAGAAAAGTCGGTTTTTTTGGGGAAAAAGGGTGGGGCGTCACGCCAGCCAGCCGGCCCCAACAGGGGTCTTGAAGTTTCCCCCTTGGGACGGCGCGCCTTGCAGAGCGCCCAGCAGGCCCCTCTAAAGTCTGGATGCTGGTGCCCCGCGCCTCTTAGAGCGCCAAGGACGCCAATCTTCCCCATTCCTTCCCCACTTGTTCATACATGTTCCTTGGTAATGTACCTATGTTTTCTAGTTGTTTTCAACACTCTAAGGTACATCTAGACATCACAAACTCATCCATAAACATGAGATCATTACCCTTGAATCCATAATCCAATTCGAGGAAAGTTAGGATCAAAGTCAAGTGAAGTTAGAGTCAAGCTTAGAAGTTAAGAAGTACGTCAAAGCAAGTTTTTAAAGTTTTTCAAGAGTTTTTATTCAACGTTTTAACTTCATTTTTGGGCTCAAGTTTCAAGTTAAGTAAAGAGTATAGAGTCAAGTTCATTTCTCAAAAGTTATTAGGGAACTAAGTATTCCCAAAGAAGTTTATAAATGTTTTCACATTTAAGTTGAGTGTAAACTGAGATTTCCAAAAGAGTTTTGAGCAGTCTGAGTACTATCTCTTTTAAGAAAAAGATGAGTTTTGCGAAAGAGTTTCTAAAACATGATTAATATGACAACCGAGTATGTCATCAATGTTTAAACAGTATGGTCTCTAGATATACCGTCAATGTTTATGCAGTATGACTTCCCGAGTCATCAATGATCATATTAAAATATGGTTTTGATATGTTCTTTCTAGAAAGAGTTTTTCAAGAGCAATTACCTCCTTCAAGAGGGTAGTTTGAGCAATTAATTCAAACTAGAGAAAGAAGTTTGTTTTTTAAAACATATGAGCTAAAGTATATTTTGGGAGTAGTCTTGAGCACCAAAATGGGGACGCGAGTTCATATTAACTTAACCCTCCATAAGAACCATGTAGCCAACATGGGATTTAACGGGTCATACTTTTTAGATGATCACGTAAGTTAAGCTAGTGGATCCACTAAGTTAAAGTTAAAGTGTTCTATATGATGGCAAAGTATAGGACAGTTCTGGCAGCGTGGGCAAGACGATGTATCACCACTTAGGCTTATAGTGGTGGCTGTCGGTGTTTGATTTAAAAATAATTATTTGGACTGGTTTAGAATCGCCACTTAATTTTAAAGTAAAATTAAGAAAACTATTATTTTCAAAAGACTAAAACAGAAATCTAATGAAAACTTTAAAAGGGTTCAGGGTTCTTATTAGCATTTCGGGAAGGGATTTAAAGCACCCGAAACGCCCGCTAATATGCGGTTATCTGACGATTAACTATTTGGCTAATTTCGTTTTACTTAATTTGAATTGAACGAATTTAGTTAGGACTATTTTAAAAGAAAAATATTGAAATATTACCTAATGAAATATTTTTATAAACATATTTATTTATTTTTTAAGTCGAGTAAAACACGAATAAATTAGTTAAGTGATTAATTCAAAATGGGTGTCTTTTGGGGATTTGAATTCTTTTAACTTTAAGATTAATAGCGAATAATGACGAGTAAACAAATATAATAAAACAAAGAAAGAAAGGAACTTGGGCCCAAGTTTGGTTTTTCTGTCCGCCTGGACCAATACTTGGGCCTGATTTCTGCTTTTTGGGGCTTTTGGCCCAACACTTGGTACCTGTCCTAAACTAACACAATAATAATCATGATAAATGGGCTTTTAGCCCAATAATTACAAAAATACAAAAAGCTGAAAATTTAAGGCTCTTTTATGCCCATTTTTCATTTTTCGTATACACTAGGTGTATATTAGTGTATACAATCCCGTATATCAGCTCCAAACACATGTACGCCAATTCCATTTCGCTCTTGAACACCGGGGGGGCTGACTCGATACTCGAAAATGCAAAGAGGCAATGGGAAAAGTCCAAATAGACTCGGCGAAGCATCACATGTAAGGAAAGTGAAAGGAAAGAATTAACATGAATAATTTAATGTTGTCATTAAGCAATTTTGCCAATAAAGAGGCAGTGAGAAAGAAATGAATTCATCAAACTTCAACATATGCAACAACAACACGTAACACATAACACATATTAAGATATGAATTAATTGAACAACTATTAGAACAAGACATAATTCATCTTCTTTTTTTTCATTTTTTAATAAACAAACGGAACCCAATATAATAATATTAATATGCTAGTTTAAAATAGGAATCAAATGTATCAAATAAAGTGAGGATCATACCACTAGATGGTTAAGAGCTCCACATCAAAATGACTATCAAGACAATTCCAATATTTTGGAAAGCAATAGTCGGCAACACTTAACTAAATAAACTAGATTGTTGATATTGAAACTTAAAACACTAAATAAACACTCATCCTTGAAATAGTATCAATTTGAAGTGATGAACTCCAAATAACCCTTACACCAAATCGTATTTAACATAGCATATATAATCTTATAAACTTGATGGCTCAATACACACCGATGTCTTTGAACACTAAGTAATGGGAACGGGACATGCTTCAGACAACCCAAAGTTAGAGCAAGAGATATTCCACCGGCGGGTACAATGAAAAATAAGGCAGTAAGCTATCTAATTCATACTATTTACGCTAGTCAAGATACAAACGAAATAAACAACCCACGACATATTAAGAAAACAATCCTAGTGGCGGCAAAGTATATGACAGTTCTGGCAGTGTGGGCAAGACGTTGTATCACCATTAAGGCTTTAGTGGTAGCTGTCGGTTAGAGAAACTTCCACAATAGAAATTGCATGGTTCCTCAAGGGGTTCTGCTTAGTATGAATGGGGGTATGACACTTCATTTATGCATTGCACAAGTAGACTTTGAGAGGAAACGTGCTATATTTTTATGATATTATAAATATTTTTTTGACATCATGTTTTAAATAGTTTTACAACCTTTATTTATTGCATGTGTCTTATTGCTTTATATTGAGTTCAGTTACTCATGAGTTGAATAGAATCAAGGTAAGTTTTGTTTTGTATCCCTTTCAAGCTTAAGTTGTTGTTTAGCTGTCCAGCTCGCATACTCGTACATTCCATGAACAGATGCCAGTTGGCCTGCATCTTATTATAATGCAAACGCAGGTACCCAAGATCATCATTCAGCACGCCGTTGATCCAGTTGAGCACTCCAAAGTCAGTGGTGAGCCTTCTTGTATTTCGGAGAACTCTGTTATTTCGTTTTTCCTAGTTTTGTTTTATTAGGATGTTGCGGGGTCTGTCCCAACATCCATATCAGTATTATAGAGGCTTCATAGACAGTCATTCAGTTAGTATTGAGTCTCTCATCTATGTATATATATAAATATTCTATTTTGAGACTCGAGTTGCCTTTTTGGCCAGATTTTATCAGTTAGGTTGTTTTATAACCTTGCATTGCATGGAGTTATTCTGTTCAGTTAAGGTTTCCAGTGAGTTAAGTAAGCCAGGCCAAGGGTTCGGTTGGGGACCAGCAATGGTCTTCGAGTGCCGGCCACGTCAGGGTATAGGCTCGGGGGTGAGAAACTTGGTATCAGAGCACAGAGTTCCAGAGTCCTAGGGAATCTATGAAGCCATGTCCGTAGATTCCTAGTTATCGGTGTGAAGTGCGCCACATCTATAATTAGGAGGCTACAACATTTAGGAACTATCTCACTTCTTTCACATTCATCTTGCGTTAGAGTTTATCTTTAAGAAGTTTCCTTCTAATTCGTGCTTGCGCGTGTTTTTAGAGGATTATGCCTCCACGAAGAAAAGTCAGAGTTCGTCCACCTATGAAGAGTGTTGAGGAACAAGAGTTACCAAATGCCCTGGAAGTGCAAACCCAAGAAGAGATCAAATATGTTGATTTTCGTGAAGCTATACAGATGTTAAGTCAAGTTGCGACCTTTCATGTTGCGCAAAGAGCTAATCGATATGAAGTGGTTGATACTTCAATGATCCGTGCACTCTTAAGGATGAACCCACCAAGCTTCACTGGTTCAAGTATCACTGAGAATCCAGAGAACTTCATTGAGGAGCTTAAAAGGGTATTTGATGTGATGCATGTTGCTGAGTCGGAGAGGGTGGAACTAGCTGCATTCCAAATGAAGGGTGTTGCTAGAATCTGGTTTGACCAATGGAAAAAGAATAGGGCAGAGGATGCGCCAATAGTCAGTTGGGTTGCGTTTGAGAGTGCTCTCATGGGGCGTTTCTTTCCTCGTGAGTTGCGTGAGGCAAAGATAAAAGAGTTCCTCACCCTTAATCCGGAGTTTATGAGTGTTCATGAGTACAGTATGAAGTTCACGCAACTTTCCCGCTATGCTCCGGAGATGATTGTCGACATGAGGAGTATAATGAGTTTATATGTTGTTGGGTTATCTCATCAGTCAAGCAAGGAAGGCAAGGAAACTTTGCTGATATCACTACAAGAAAAACGGTCTATAAGGAAGGGAAATCTGGTCCCTAGAAGTCTAAATCTGGTCCCAGTAGATCAATTACGAAAGGAAATAGTTGGTCGCCACCCGTCCTTGTTGGCTCCGACGCAAAATGTCAATAGCGACGGGTTCAACATACTGGTCGTAAACTCCATTTAGAGACCAGTAAAAAGAATGGTCGCAATATACAGTTAGGGACCACATATCTAGTCTTAATAGATCGATTTATATCATGGGAAAAATTGAATTTTCAGTCGCTAAATCTTTTCGACAAACAATCAACTCGTCCTAGATTATCTTTAAGGACCAATATTTAACTAGTCCTAAATTATCTTTAAGGACTAAAAACTTTCTAGTCCTAAAATATCTTTTAGGGACAAGTGCATTTATGGTCTGTAATTGTAAACAACCAAGCTTTATGTCACAAAAAAATGTTTTTCATAAAAAAAAATCAAAATCACTACTGAAAATCTTGATACAAAATGATAATATATATAGACAGAGTGTTATTAATTACAACAAAATGGTTAACATCCCATAATTGATGTTAGTTTCAATATTTGCTCAACACCTTAAAAAAAACTTAGGAAATATATCTTGAGCTAGACCATGATATATATCAAGTTCTTGTGCATCTTCTAAACTTGCATCTTGACTTGTAAAACTTTATTCATCAAAATCTGCAAGTACAAAATTTTGAAAAGAGGGTAAAACAAATATTGGTATATACAAAAAACAACAACATATATTGGTAATGGAATATATGTAAAGGATTATAAACATTAGTGCTTTACCCCATTTCAAATTCCATCCAGATTCTGGAAAAAACTAGGTTTGCACTTGGTATTCTCCCTATCAAGTACTGAGGACTGCCACTTACCTTAAAGAAGTGGACAAATATGGATTGCCAACAACTAGTGGATAAAATTATAACAAGAATACAAGCTACTTCTACTAAGCATTTGTTATAAACATGAAGATTACAAATAGTTATGGCAGTGCTTTTTTCCATTCATAATTATTGAGGAGCAATTTTTATCTTACCTGAAAGTGTTTTAAAGGAGATTGATAGGAAGTGTAGGGAGTTCTTATGGAATGCTACTGTGGAGGAGACTAGAAAGGGATTTATCACATGGCTGGCATGTCAAAGGAGGGTACTCACTCGTGAGGGATTGCTAAAAATAAGCATTTTAGTGGATGATCGGAATTGTTGTTTGTGTGATAAGAGGGTACTGGAGAAACAACAACACTTGTTTATGGATTGCAGGTGGATTAATGGTGTGAAAATCATGATGTGTACACGGCTAGGTGTTCAATTACCATGCAGAGGAGTTTACAAAACAATTAAATGGATCAAAAGGAGAAGGTGGAAGCAGTTTCAAAAGGAAGTTATTGCAGTAGCCTGGGGTGCATTGGTCTACTACACCTGGATAGCTAGGCACAAGAGAGTTTTTAATCACCAGAATGTAAATGTTTAATTTGTTAATGCACAAATACAAAAGGAACTGAGAGAAAGAATAGATATGTTTCAGGGGTCAAGAAAAGCACATAAATGTAATAGTTTTATACAACTAATTTGTAACTAGTTTTTCTGGAGATCTAGTGGTTTTAAGACACCCTTCCTAGAAGTTGGTTGAGGAACTCTAGATGCTCATTAGGCTGTACTCTTTTGCTTGTTATGGTAATATTTCACATGTGTTACCAAATAACAACAACATATATACCTAGTTGGACATATTACAGAAAACACCCAACATCCACTTCAGAACATATTTTTCTTTTGAAGAATACAAAACAATGCAAGAATCATATAACGACAGTGTGTAAAACATCCTCTACCAATCACAAAATGAGCATCCAAATCACAACTCCCATGGTGCAAACTATGGCATATTAACATGGAAATACTCATGATTCTAGACTAAAAATACAACAAACTAGTAACTGTTGATTTATAGTCACTATAGGAAGAAAAAATCTGCAGCAAACTTGTAGTAGACAACCTACTAGGAGATAACAAATCTTATACACGCCTCATTAAGATTAAGTTCATTTCGGACATTAACAAGCGCACCATATACCAACAGAAAACTAAACAGCTTACCTCAAAAGCAATCTAATTTCCTTCAAGTAATGTCCAAAACATCAACAAAGCTGTGAGAATACAAGAACACTTAATTAGACAAGCGTTGGATGCATATACTACGAAGAACTGAAACTTGTAACAATGACTGTTGCCTTACAATTTATTTTTTCTTCTTCAGAAAATGCAATCACTATTAACCATAAATATGTGCATTATCAAGTGAAACCTTTAACATAGGATTAAAAAAATTAAAGAAGTCATCTACTGTATGGCAATCTTGCAAGTCGATTAGGACTTTGGATAGGATGATAGGTTATCCATATAGCAGTACTTATAAACAAATAAGCATCCTACATTAAAAGACTTCAAAACCAATATTAAGAAACTCAATACTTGGGAATTGTGTACCATTTAACCAACAATACAATAGTGATAATATTCACAAAAGCCAGCACAGACAAACATACAGAATTAGAGCTTAAAAAAGACTTCTGAAGTTTTTTGCCTTTTTTTTCTTCCGATTCAGCACTAATAAAAACTAGTCATACTTAATACACACATATATAGTAGATCTCAAAGAAATACCTGCACAGAAGCAATTCATTTATGCATACGAGCTGCAATACATCACTGGTATAACATGATGAAGACCTTAGCCATGAGGTCATTGAAACTCAGATCAATGTTTTGGACAACAATAATTTTTAATAGGACAATAACTTCAATTTCTACCTAAAAGGGCCATAACAAGAACACTGACTATATATGTACCTGAACCAGAATACTAACCATACATTTCTAAAGTGAGATGCTGACTATACCTTCCTACATCCATGTTGTTACCAGTCAGTATAGCACAGAAGCACTATGATATTTAAACCAATTTCCATTGATCTCGACTAATTCTTTGCACGCCGACTAAATAGGCTTCATCGAGCCAATTATCAATAAGTTGCATCCATTTTTACTAGGAGCCATAACCTTAAAAGGTACATAAAAATGAAGAGTTAATTACAATTGATGGACAAAATACATTCTACTCTTTTTTCCAACTTATTAAAGGTAAGTATTACCATGATCAAGACGGCCAATAAAAAAGACTTATCTTTGGAAATATATCTTTTTATTCATAGACAAGGCATAAATCAGAATGCTCTTAACAAATGTGATTATAAAGAAGCTTTTGCATATCAAGTTCCTGTCAATGGAAGGAAATATAATGTTATTGTTTACTCTGAAAAGCTAAAGCGTGTGTTAAATTGGAGGAAAGTTAATATGATTAAGCCTCCAATAGGTGTTTTTAAGGCATACACAAATGGCAGCTTCAATACTAATAAATAAAAAGGATGGCATTAGAGATATTATAAAAAGTGTGAATGGGGATTTCATTATGACTTTCTCAATTTCGACTTAATGCACTAGCAATAATGAGCTTCTGCATGGAATCAGATTAGGGAAAAAAGAACCAAGACCCTCATCAATTCCCATACTTGGCACAAACTTATTCCTTTCAAGTGTTCTTTTCATCTTTGGAGAAATTTAAGAGGAAAACTTGCTACTAATGAGAAGCTCATCAGCTTTGTCAAGAAACCTTTAGACTGTTACTGCTGCTATAACCTGGCAGGGACACTATAGAGCATATTTTCTTGACTGACAGGGACACAATTCATGGGCTCTTAGTTCTTCAAACAAGCAACCAGTCGCGGGGTAATCAGAACCACTGGAATGGTTGTTATTAAGGTATACAACACGATATGACGTTTATGGTTATGCCCAGGCAATTTATTGGGTGCTAAGTGGAAAACAATAAGTGCAGAAGAGAAAAATCTTATGAGGAAAAATACCAAGCTGAGAAAGAAGTATACTTGAAAATCGTTGGAATGGAGAAATGCAAACATGAAGCGATGAGACTCTTGGATGACGAGCAGAAACAAAAGACAGCTATGGAGTTACTTGAACAATACATTCAATTTCAACAAGGATCAATAGTGAATGAAAACAAGAAGGAAAAGAAAGAAAAGGACCCCTTGAAACCAAAACAACCTTTATCAGCATTTTTCATGTTTACAAACGACCGTCGAGCTGCTCTACTCTCTGAGAACAACAACAATGTGAAGGAGGCGACGAAGATTACTGGTGAAGAGTGGAAGAACATGATAGAGCAACAAAACGCACCATATGAAGAGATGGCAATGACGAAAAAAGGGAAATATTTGCAAGAAATGAAAGTTTATAAGAAGAACAATAAAGACGAAGAAGCTGCTGATCACATGAAGGAAGGGGAGCAATCGATGAAACTCAAGAATCAAGAAGCACTTCAATTGCTCAAAAAGAAAGAAAAGATAGAAAATTTGATCAAGAAAATCGTCAAAAGAAGAAATAGAAAGAAGACAATGTGGATCCTAACAAACCAAAGAATCCTGCTTCATCATTCTTCCGTTTCAGTAGAGAGGGAAAAAAAACTAGTCGAAAAGCATCCTGGAATTAACGATTCTACCATTAATGTTCTCATTTCACTAAAATGGAAGGAATTGAGTGAAGAAGAAAACCAAGTCTGGAATAACGCAACAGTTGAAGCAATGGAATCCTACAAAAATGAAATGGAAGAACACAACAAAACTGCAGCTAAAAAGCAGAACAACAACAATTAGAAGCAATAAGAAATAGGTGCTTCTTAGAACAAATTCAACTGGTTATGTTGAACATACAAAATGCCTGCTAGTTAGAGTTGAAAACTTGAAATAGTCATTTGATGTCCATTTCATTTTTTCCTGTTAGTTTATTTCATTTGACTTCCAATGGATGACTTTGGATTTAGTCATATTGGCTGAGTTAATTGTTCAAAAAAATTATTACTTGTAACCAAGAAGATGAGTAATCTAATTACAAGTCATGTATATGTCTGCATTTCTCGTGTAAATGGCTCGCAAAATCTCTAGACCAATATTTTTTGTACTGACTGTACATATGGAATCATTAACCTATTTAATGTTAAAAAAGAGGATGAAGGAGCAACTTGAATACACAAGAAAAAAACACCATCAATATAACTTATGGATTTAACACAATAACTCGATAGGAAGATGAACCCACCTGAAATTTTGTCTCAAAAAAGCTGTGATGGAATCTGTTTCGAGCAGAGCAGCAACAAATCAATGAAGAAGAAGAAACCCGCTGCGATGGAATTTGTTACGAGCAGAGCAACAACAAATCGATGAAGAAGAAGAAACCTTTTGTCGATTTAATGGAAGAGTGATGTTGAGATTAGGGCATACATTAACAACACATCAAAGAAGACACCTCTATCGATCTAAGGGTAGAGCATTGTTGAGATTAGGGCAGAGAATCGTTGAGATTAGGTAGAGCACATTGAGTTTAAATGGTGAGTTGAAGAATTTCAATGGAGAGGTTTTTTTTCCTGTGGTGAGCTGAAGAGATTATAAGAGATTAAGTCTTGTTCCTTTTACTTTTAGTACTATTTTTTCCGTGCACTACATTTTTTATTTAAAAAAAAAATTCATCTGGTGGAAAAATCTCCCGCTCAAGCCTCAATGCCTCTAATTATATTTTAGGACTAGTTAGTATGTTTTTTAGGGACCTGATTTAATATCTTCCCTATAAAATATATCAATAACGACTGAAATATAATCTCTTCCCAATAGATATACTTTTAGAGACAAGAATATAGACTCGTCCTTAAATGTTGGTCTTAATTAAGGCATTTTCTTGTAGTGCATGTCTACTTAGTCACTTCGTCTATCTGGGCATCAGTGCCCGGAGTCACCTCAGAAGTACCATCAAAACCACAAGGATCAACTAAAGGTCTATCTGCCAACGAACTCTACACAACTGCATATATCATGGCCACTTCAGTCTCTGTAAGGCCCTCCTAAGCAACCTCCTCATCTATATCAGCCTCGGACTCAGGGTCAGCTGTTTCCTCAACTCTAATCTCATCTCCGGTGGTAGCCCGAGACAGCTCTGGCATATCTGGAATCTCCACTATCCTAAAACTCATGGACATATCAGTGGACTTCAGCTGATCCACATAACTTAGCATAGCAATAGCGGCCTTTAAAGCCATTACCTCCTAGGTGACCCCTTAGCCTTACTAACACACCGTTATCCTAGCTACAAGGGAATCAATGGTAGCACTCAACAGTGTCACAACATCAACAAGGGTTGTCTGAATCATGCCAGGAATGGAGGCCTCAAGTCTTGCAACATGACGATCGACAAAATGGGCTAGTTGCCCCATCCGGAGTAATGCAACTTGAGTGAGCGGGGTTCGGGAAACAGGAACAGCAGCAGCTGTGTGAGGCAATGTAGCAATAAAGGAACTAGGGGGATCAGAAGGAAAAACACTAAATGTACCTGAATGTCTAGGGGGTGGAGTAGGCAAATGTGCCTTTGCAGGTAATGACTGAGGATCAACAACTGGGGATGTATCCACCGGGGCTGCCTTCTTCTTTTCTGCCGGATCCTTTAAATACTCTGCCTCGATTCTCTGGATATTAGTAGACGATGTGGGAATAAATTCCACATCCTTCTTTGCATCTCTAAGAACCCGAGCCCGTCTGCACAACTCGGTGATCAGCACTAGAAATGGAAGGGAGGTTTGTCACTGCTTGGCCTTCATGACCATCTCTTGTGCCATATTTATCCCTAGATTTATCCTCGTCTCATAAATAATGCAAACTAAATAGGCTGCCTTGGCTAGGTGGAGAATCGACTCATTCTGGGATGGCATGATAGTGTTGCTGATGAAGCTAAACCAGAACCTTGCAACTATGTTTAGATCTTTTTTTTCAATCTACACTCCAATCTCCAGCCACTTGGGCATCTTATATTAGTGGGTCCAACCACTTCTTCATATTTTCTAGTGTCTTTGTCCAGATCAGATGCTGGCACTTGTCATCGAAATTATCAGAACACCCTAAGACAGTATTAATAGCCTAATTGTCACACTTGACCTTCTTTCCCCGGACAACTACGTTGTAAACCTGCTTAAATGCAGTTGCCTGCTTCTTTCTTTGTGGTACCAAGGCTCCATAGGCAGCACAGAACTCTCGTACCCTATTAGGGATGTAAGGGCCATAGGGCTTGGTGAAGAATTGGAAGTTGTATGACTTTAGGCAACTCATTATCTCTGGGTACCTGTGAATAACTCCATCAGTGGACAGACGCTTCTCCTCGATAATGGTCCTCGGCCTCTCGGTCTTTAGTCTGTTTATAAGCTTGGGAGGAGGACCCTATACTGGTGGTGCTAAGACAACCGCCTGTGCTGGAGCTGGAGGAGGAGTAGTGGCGGCCTGAGGAGTCCTGATCCTAGACGGATCATTCATCTTTTTTTAACGCAGTTGTGCCATCTATGCTGCTACTACCTCATCCCCAGGCTCAGATGTGGGAGCCTGATGCTCCAGGTTCTCACCGTCACTCTCAGAAGTGGTGAGGTGAGCAGCGTAGATACCGTCACTGTCGGAGCTGGCTTCCGGTGACGCAGGTGCCTTTCCTTTCCCACACGTTGTGGGAAGTTTGGTGGTCTTGCCTCTGCATGCAACTGCATCCTCATTGATATCTATCGCTTTGCCTCTCTTACGGGCCGATATGTTTCTACCAGTAAATTTTGGTCTAGCCATATCTATAAACACATCACAAAGAGTTAGAAAGAATTCAATTAGATGCACAAAAAAAAAATAGTTGCAGACAAACTCAACGAACCAGTTGGCGAGTCATCGAATCTCTTTGGCGAGCCAGATCGGGCACGCCGAAAGGATTGGCTCAAAAAGATCTCCGACAAATGGCCTATCGGCGGTGGGAAATACCTTTCGGCGAATCCCGACAGCATTTGGCGAGCATAAACTAGCCCGCTGAAAGTTACAGTACAATTAAGGGTCAGGGGCCCAGATAAAGGGATATTAAGGACGACTTTCGCCGAGTGCCTTTGGCTACCTCAGGCTTCTTGCCGAAAGTTAAAGATCCAAACTTCACATTTAACATAAAATTAAACAAGATATGGGAATCTTCGGTGAACCACCGAACGGTTTAGCGAGCTCTACCCAGCTCGCGAAACGACCCAACGTGCCTACTTTCTGTCCATCTTCTCAAATTCAACCCACCAACCCCCGAAAAGAAAATCAAAACATGCATCCATCAAATAAAACTAAGACCATTACTCTCATGCCCTCGGGATATTCAGACTTCTCCCGATTTGGCCAAATTTGGCCATTTGATGACTTTTTCCCTTACGAATGACGTCAAGCGTTCCATCATTGGACAAAATAGGTCATTTAGGAAGTGCGGGTGTGAATTTGGGAAGTTCAAAAGTGAGGGAAAGTGAAAGAGTTTGAAAGTTTAAACCTTTGGCCTTTAAAAACAAACCAGTTCTCGCCCATTCGGTGACATTACTCTTATTCGCCGACCCATTTGGGGACAAGGCGAGTGGGCACTTACCTCACCGAGTTTTACAGGACCTCCAGTTAATGTGGGGGTCCAAACGGTGGACTAGATCGTGATCACTGACTTGGTCGGTGATTCGCCAAGTTGCTCCTGGGCTCGCCGAGTTTTACAGACTGTTATTTAAAATTGTCTTGAGTCCAACAACAGGCCAAGTCGGGCTCGCGGACATCTTCGTCGAGTTCCCAACTGGACTATCAGCTCACCAACCTGCACTTTTCAAACAACTTCCACACTTTGACCTGCACAATCAACACACCATTATTTCAAACATAAAAAGAAAGAAAATAAAACTTGGGTTGCCTCCCAAGCAGTTCCTTAGTTAACGTCGCGGCATGACGTAAGTCCACACTCAAACCTCATTCTTGGGGTTAGCCATAGTATCACTAGGCAGACCCCTTTGTTGTCTCAGGTTTAAATGAGATGAGATATGACCCATTTGGGTCTCCAACTGCTTGATCGATACTGAATCGTAGGTAACAGTTTGCCAAAGGGTCGACACGTCTTCTTCCATCTCTTTCAAAATCTTGTCTGACCCCTCAACTTTGTTGAGGATACAAGAAAGCATATCCTTAGACCAGCCACCTTCTGAATCCTTTGGCTTTTGACGCTCGTCGGGAGGCACATACCTATCCTTCTCCCCATCCTTCAAATTTGGATTTCGATCCCTCAATTCTCGATCATGATCCTTCCAACCTTTATCCCTGTATCAACGTTGGTTACCACCCTGCCTCGGGTAGTTTTAACGATAACCACTACCTTGGTTGACTAGGAAATTCACCTCTTCATTATACAAAGCCTCAAACTTGGCCTCATCCGGATTAACACACCCGACACCCACGACATTGACACCTAGAGCACCAGCTCCCATGATATTTATGGACAAAACGTCAAGTTGTGTCATAATATTGGCCATGTTCTTGTCCCTTTCTTGGTCTTTCTCCATTTTCTCTTTGGTCAATTTAAACGTGAGAGGTGAGACCTGGTCTTCACGGATGTACCACGCCTTGTTGATTATGGTCATGCCATCCAAGAGTTAACCCACTATCAAATAAGGTAGCTGGATCAAACCTCTTGGAGAAAGTTGGTCAGCAACACCTTTGTTTATCGAGTCAAGGCTCTGGTAAAAACACTGCAGCAACACGTTGTCAGGCAAGCCATAAGTTAGGCTTTGGAGCACCAACTTCTTGAATCACAGCCAAGTTTCATGAATTGGCTCGCCCTCCAGACGCTTGAAGCTATGAATGCTATCCCGAAGAGTCAACATCTTCGATGGAGGGAAAAATCGCACTTGAAATGCAGTAACCAACTCCTCCCACGAAGTGATTGATTCACGTGGGAATTCAGCGAGCCACTTACATGCGCCTCCCATCCCAGACAACGGGAACAACCTCAACCCGACCGACTCTTGGGATATGTTCTTGAAGGAGAATGGTCAACATACATCCACGAAGTTTCTAATATGCTCATGGGTATCCTCAAGAGCCAAACTACCGAACAGCCCCTTCAATTGCAATAGATACAACATAGTACTTGTGATGCGAAACACCACATTCCCTTCGGTCGGAGGCAAGTGAATGGAGACATTACCACCCATAAGATGGGGGCCATTAGCATTAGGTTCGTTGACATCGTTGAGGTTTTCGATGTTATCTTGGTGGCCTACTTGGCTACCATTATTGCCGTTCACACTCATACTTCCTGTTTCAAAACACAAACAAGCAGAACAAAACTAAACTTAAGTAAGTTCTACTATAACTAAGAAGAAGAAAACTCAACTTAGCTAAAGAATCTTAAACAACACTACTCCCCAGCAGCAGTGCCATATTTTTATTTCACATATCAGGACAGTTTTTCCAATACTAAGTGCCAACGATCGTTAGTCAGTAATATAACCCAACTAAATGAATTGGGGTAGAATCCCACATGGAATGGTACGTGCTTAATATTCAAGAGCCAAATACAAATATGTTCAAGTCAATCATACGTAACAACATTTATGAATAAAAGCATATTTCAAATATTAACAAGTAAAGCGACGGGATCTTGGGATGTGATTGGATGATAGGCTAAGGTAGACAAATGGGTAATTGCAACTGATAGGAAATAGATGTAAATCAGTGAATAAGATAGACTTTTGTGGAGATAAACTTTCTCTCTAACAATTTACCCTGAATCAAATTGGTTTCTCTCGAACACCAATAAGCAGCAATTAACAACAGCCTACGCTTTTGTCCATTCACTCTCTCGAGCTGAATGTGTGGAAAAGGGTTTAGGATTCACTCTCTCGAGCTGAACCCATGACAACCCAATACTCACAGACCATAAAATAAGTAACCTTGGTTTTAAAACCTCTCTCTCGAGCAAGCCAAAAACACGAAGGTAGAGTTGCATTTGCAACTACAACCCTTTAAATTAAACCACAATTACTGAATTAAATCACTTTTAAACATCATTTAAACTATCAATTAACAATACCCAGCAGCTATATCAACCTATAATCATATAATTAAACCCCAAGACTTGGGGTTTCAGATAGACATCATAAAAAGATAAAAATTGTTACCAAATTGTGTTTCCATCAACTGGGTAAGATTAACTTGGTCTTTATAAAGGTCAAGGTTGAAGAGTCCCAAAAACCCACTTCCAATTTCTCGAAAATGGAAAACTTCAAGAAAAAGGGTTATTTATGACCAATATTTAGGGAGGATTTAATAATCCCGTCGCTAAAAGTATACATATTGGGACGAGATTATATTTTGGTCATATAATCTATATGTTTTTTAGAAGGTGCGAAAGCTGGTCCCTAAAAATATTAATAACTAGTTCCAATTGTTATTGAGAGAGTTATAAGCGGTACAACACACCGCCAAAACATCCCTAAATTTTTTAATAAAATCAACTTTATTTCTGCTGAAAAAGTAGGTGCCAAAAGAAGCCTTATTTACTAAATATCTAAAAAAAAAACCTGTTGTCTATCAATACCCAATGGTCGTAACTTAGCCTTTACGTATTCTCAAGAACACATGCTCTCTTTTTCATCTCAATCAAGTACATGTTTTACCTAGGGTTATCTAGCTCTTCCTCAAAGCCTATCTATTGATCATCAACGTCTCTGTTTGCTTCTCTCTACTACGAAATTCTGGTAAGTTTTCTTTTCTTTTTCTTCATGCTCTTTATTATGTCATTCAAGTTTGCCCAATTTTCTTGTTTTATTGAGTTCAGATTCTAATTGATGGTTTAATTTGTTGAAGTGTATTCAAGTTTCTAGAATAATGTGTGTTCGAAAAATCACATAACCCATAGAGTAAAGTTTTTTTTTTCTGAAAAATTACTAAGAGGCCGACACCCTGCTTCTGTTATTCTATGCTTCATGATTTCCATTCTTCAATGGACACCAAAGTTCCTTGTATGAATGAATATTTGATTGTCGTTTGATTAGTTGATGATTATAAAACACAAAGATTCTTTATATTGGAGTCCTTATCAACTTGTAGTAACAAAACTGATTATTTTCTATATACTACCACCCAAGTAATTGTTTTCTTTTATTTATCTGCTGTGGGACGTGAATCGATAAATATTTTAACTTGACTGATTCAGTTGTATGTGGAGTCTTTGACCAGTGAATTAAAGATAGTGATTACTATGTTTTATTCTCGACGATTGATAAGTCAATTTTGTTTCAGTAATTAATCTGTGTTAACCACCAAATCAGGCTTAATACTTAACTTGTTTGAGCTAAGGAATCTTCTAATCACATAGAATACATGATTTCCAGAAAAAAGAAACTATGTACTTCACCTCTTATCCTAGTAGGTGTTCTTACGCATGTAGTGTAGGAAGTCTCCTTCGCAATGCTCTCCCATATTCTAGTTAAATCTTCCTTCAAATCTGCTCGAGTTCCTTTTAATCCATTTGATGAGTTCAGAGTATATAATTTCGAATACATAGGCTTTTTTTTAATTCCTCTAGTATTATGTATAATTCACTCACTATGTTGTCCCTACGATATAAAATTAGGATATTGAATTTTCATCCTTTTATCTAGATTATCCCAGATCTTCATAGTATAGTTACTGAGCATGCATAGTTTTTCTCAAGATATATCATTGCCCATGTCAAGTGTCTGACAAGGAAGTTGGTGAATCAAATCACTCCTACAGTTGTTCTAATCAAATGTTAGACGCACAAGCTTCCTACGCTTGAATGGCATATCAGCTCAATCCTTAGCGACTGAAGTTTGAGAACTGTTTCCTTGTACATTCGTAAGGACTGTGTATTCATTAGCATTTGTCTCTTATTCTTTGTTTACTTTAACAATAGTCTGTTGTAAAGCTCAATTTGTCTCCCTCCTGCACTTGAAATCCACCATTATGGTCTCTACTAGAATATCGTTCATGGTTTCTTCAAGAACTTCATTTACACTTTCTTTGAGAACTCTCATCATTGAATCAGCAGTCTGCTCTGCATCATTCTTGACGACTGTACCATGCTTTCCTCACCTATTAGTTTCACCAGATCAAACGTTTCGAATAAATGGTTTACGTTTCAACAGCTTTTTTGGTACAATCTTCTGTTCCTCGTATAACAAGTCCATGATTTCATCAACTGTTGTATCCATATATTTTTAATCAAAGCTCATACTATAATCAAATTTTTGTTCACTTAGCTTCTGTACTTTAGGAGCCAAAGATAAGGGACTAAAAACACTTTTCTGGGATTTCTGGAATTAGAATGAACTACTTTTTTTGATATGTTGTTCTTGTATTCATCATTAACGATGACTATGGAGTGATCATTTTGTTGTTAACCTAGATAGTTTAATTATTAGAGAGTAGGCTAAAACTCGCTTGAATCCGAGTTCCCTATTTTAGGCGTGGCAAGTGACTGCCAAGGAAGTTAGTGATTCAAATCACTCCGATAGTTGTTCTCATCAAATGCTGGACATAGAAGCTTCCTACGCTTGAATGACTTATCAGGTGAATCCTTAGCCACTACAGTTTGAGAATTGTTTCCTTGTGCATTCTGAAGGACTTTGTATTCATTAGCATTTGTCTCTTCTTCTTTGTTTAATTTAATAGTAGTATGTCTGTTCTGAAACTCATTTTTTTCACTCCTGTGCTTGAAATCCACTATTCTAGTCGCTGCCAGAATAAGGTTGTTGGTTTCTTAAAGAACTCCATTTGCACTTTCATTGAGAACTTTCATCATTGAATCAGCAGCAGTCTGCTCTGCATCATTCTTGACAACTATAGCATGTTCTCCTCACCTATTAGTTTCACCAGATCCATCGTTTCAAATAATGGTTTACGATTCAATGGCGTTTTTGGTACAATCTCCTAATCCTCGTATAACAAGTCCATAATTTAATCAAGTGTTGTATTCAAATAATATTCACAAAGCTCATACTATAATCAAGTTCTAGTTCTCTTAGCTTAATGTACTTTAGGAGCCAAATATAAATGACTAAAACCACCTTTTTTGGAATTTCTGGAAATAGAATGAACAACTTTTGTTGATCTATTGTTCTCGTATTGATCATTAACGATAACTATCGAATGATCATTTTGTTGTTCACGTAGATAGTTTAATTATTAGAGAACGGGCTAAAACTGGCTTGAATCTGAGTTTCCTGTTTTAGGCGTATGAAGTGTACAACCTAAAGATTCATTATATTCCAGTCTCGATCGAGTTAGTAATTGTTTTATTTCATTAATTTGTTACATGTCGTTAATGTACACATATGTTAACATCACTGATTTACTAGACTTTGGAGTCTTTGAACAATCAACTAAAAATAGTGATCACCAAGCCCTATTTTTTACAATAGACAAGTCAATTTGAATGGTCATTTATGGCGTTCTCTGGTCAACAAGCAACTAATAGCATTTTTTAAAAAAATAATGAAATCGCGTCAAGAAATAAGATTCTCATAGAAAATAATCATAAATGATAGACAGGAAAGAAAGCATGAGTGAAAAGCTAAGGATATCCTGAAGAAAACCTTCAAGTTCTGAGAGAGACATTCTAACTATTTTGCTTTGTATATGGAGTTCTTTTCTGTAATTTTTCTAAGTTTACTCTTTTTGTTGTTCAAGTTCGGTATGTCAACATATTGGCAGGAAAAATTATATTTGCGTCTTTCTTTGCAATATGAAAGTATACAACAATTCAGTAACTGAACAAGTAGCTAAGGTCCACTAGAAAGTGCAATCTTAGAGTTCAACTTAGTTGTGTAAAACAAATTGTAACAAGTTGTGCGCATATTTTGATTTTTATTTTACTTTATTTTTCAAAATCTTATTTTTATGTATACTATAAGGTATGGCACGTAGTAAGCAATGGATACAACTTGTTCACAATCGATTTGATGAACTCTACTTAGACGGTGTGCAGAAGGTTTTGAATTATGCCTTTGAAAGAACAGGAGAAGAAAATAAAATACGATGTCCATGTATAAAAAATGTTTCAATACAATTTTAGGAACTTGTAAAACAGTTGAGACACATTTGCTAGTATATGGAATAATTTGAAACTATACTTTCTAGTTTCATTATGGAGAACATTTGGGTGAGCCAGAATCAAATACAAAATCTAATGATGAAGCTGGTGATGCAATAGAAGAATGTGAGAGTGATAATGAAGTAGAAGAATTGTTGAGAGATTTATATCCTAATCATCATGGAGGAAGTACACACATAGATTGTGATGATTTACTTGAGGAAGAACCAAATGTTGAAGCAAATTTTTTTTACAGCCTATTGACGGATTTCGAGCAGCCACTGTACCAAAATTCAAAAGCTTCAAATCTTTCCTCTTTGATCAAATTACTTCATATCAAAAGTATGAGTCGTTGGAGTAATGCGTCATTTACAATGTTATTGAAAATAGTGAAAGAGGAGTTGTTGCCTGATGGCGCTGTTTTGCCAAACTCATATTATGAGGCGAAGAAGATAATTAAAGAACTTGGGCTTTCTTATAACAAAATTAATGTTTGTACTAATGATTGCATGTTATATTGGAAGGAGGATAGCTTACTCGATTCTTGCAAAGTTTGTGGTGCGTCCAGATGGAAAATAAATACACATATTGGGGAAACAAGTAATAAGAAAGATAAAAAGATAGCTTTAAAGAGCTTACGCTATTTTCCCTTAAAGCCTAGACTTCAGAGGTTGTTTATGTCTACAAAGACATCTACTCTAATGACATGGCATAAGGATGAAAAAGTTGATGATAGAATAATGAGTCACCCAGCTGATTCAATGGCATAGAAGTCATTTGATGAACTTCATCCTTCATTTGCACTTGACCCTCATAAATTTTTTCTTGGACTTGCTACTGATGGATTCCAACCATTTTGGAATTCAAAAACCTCACATAGCATTTGGCCTGTGGTTCTTATTCCTTATAATTTACCACCTTGGTTGTGTATGATACAAGAAAATTTCATTTTGTCAATGATTATTCCTGGTCCAAATAGTCCTAGAGATGCAATACATACATATCTCCAGCCATTAATGGAGGAATTGAAGGAGTTGTGGGAAGTTGGTGTTGAGACTTATGATACATCAACTAGACAGAATTTTAAGATGCATGCTTCTTTGTTATGGACCATCAATGACTTTCCAGCTTATGAAAACTTATCTGAGTGGAGTACAAAAGGAAAATTGGCATGTCCATGTTGCAATAAAGATAATTCTTCAATTCGATTGGCTAATTGTAAGAAGCAGTGTTTTATGGGTCATCGGCGTTACATTCCTCATAGTCATAAATGGAGGAATGAGACGAAGACATTTGATGAAAACATAGAGGAAAGTCCCGCACCCAAAATACGTTCTGGTATTAAGATATTTGATAAAGTGCAAGATCTTGAAGGGCTTCCGTTATCAAAAGATCCAAAGAAAAGGAAGAAGATTTCACATGAAAAATGGCAGGATAATTGGAACAAGAAAAGCATCTTTTTTGAACTTCCATATTGGAATTGTCTCCTGTTGCGACACAATTAGGATGTTATGCATATTCAAAAGAATATATGTGATAATATTATGGGTACAATAATGAGTGTCAAAGGAAAGACCAAGGACACAATTAAAACACGGTTAAACTTGCAGGAAATTAACATTAGGTCGGACATGCATCCAATTCAAAATGGGGAGAAAATTGAATTTCCCACTCCATGCTACACATTGTCTCCTGAAGATAAGAACAAATTATGCCTTTTCTTAAAAAATCCAAGGGTTCCTGATGTGTTTTCATCTAATATTTCTCAATGTGTGAACCTAAAAGATCACAAGATATTTGGATTGAAAAGTCATTACTGTCATGTTCTTCTTCAACATTTACTCCTTCTTGCACTTTTTGGTATGATGTCTAAAGAAGTGTGTAAACCACTTATTGATTTATCAATCTTTTTTAGTGTTCTTGGATCAAAGGAGCTGAAAATTGATAACTTGAATCATATTGAAGCTCAAATTCCCATAACACTTTGCAAGTTAGATAAGGTCTTCCCTCCTTCATTTTTTGATGTCATGGTGCACTTACCTATTCATTTAGCTAGTGAAGCTACGGTTGCTGGACCAATTCACTATCGGTGGATGTATCTTGTGGAACGATGGTTGTATTTTTTGAAATCTCTCATTGGTAATAGGGCATGTCCTGAAGGTTGTATTGTAGAAGGCTATATTGCAATTGAATGCATGACCTTACGTTCGAGGTATCTGCATAGAATTGACACAAAGATCAATCAACCTGAATGAAATTTTGATGGTGGTTTAAAAAAATGTAGTGTAGGCTTATCTATATTATGTCAACCCGGAAGAACTCTAGGAGCTAAACCTCCATGTGATCTTGAAGCAGATGAATTAGAATAAGCATATATATACACACTGAGGAATTGTGACGAAGTCTTGCCATTTCTCGAGTATTAGAGTTCTTTCATATCATCCTATTACTATCATTTCCTTTAGGATAATTTCCTTTCTATAAGAGATTTATGGTTCACTTTAATTTCGTAGAGATTTTGCACAAACTCATGGGAATTCTCGACACTTGTCTGATGCAAAATGGAACCGACAATTTATTGAATGGTTTAAAGATAGGGTGAGTAATACATAAACATCAAATTTGATATTTAAATATGTTAATACTAATTCTAAAATAATCAATCTAATATTGTTAATAGGTCGCACAATTGCACAAAGGAGATGATAGTCGTATGATGGAAGATCTCCTGTCACTTTCACGCGGTCCTACACAATATCTTAGGCGTTCTAATGGTTATGTTGTTAATGGATATAGATTTCATGTAGAAGATTATGATAAAAAGTTAAGGACTCAAAGATGTAGCGTTGTTGTATTTGGTGAGAATGATAAAGATAGTGAAAACCTTGATTAGTACGGTGCATTAACAAATGTGATTGAGTTGCAATTTGTCATGGATAGGAGAGTGGTTCTATTTCGATGTAATTGGTTTGATATGTATGATGAAATAAATGGAGTTAAAAAGGATGAGTATGATTTTGTGAGTGTTAATCTGCGAAGATTTTTGAAAATAAATGAGCCCTTTGTTTTAGCAAACAAAGCATCCCAAGTGTTCTATGCTAATGATAATTCCAATAAAGGTTGGAAAGTCATTATGAAGACTCAACCTCGTGATTCCTTTGAGATTATTGAACAAATGAATGATGATATTGTAGAGTTAGGAAGTCCTTCACAAAAGAAACGAAAAAGAACTAATGAGGTAAAGTATCTTTTTTTATGAATTGATATATTTATTGTTACACTTTATGAAATCATGATTTATTTTGAACTACACTGTCAGACATTTTTCCTTATTATTTTTTACTTTTTGACTTTTTCGCAGGTTCAAGATGAAACTAGTCAAGAATGAAAATGAGGACAGTTCAACTAACAAGAGTACTTTGAGATATACATTTGTTGCACCTAGTTCTATTGTAAAGGGATGGGGACGAGTATGAGGACTTGGACTTAAATCGTTGGGTAACAAAGGGAATATGCCAGCTAAGAAGTTATTTTCTCAATCTAATGATGTTGTTAACCACTACATCCAAGAAACTGAAACATGTAAGATATATATATTTATTTGTTAAACAGAAAGTTATATTCAACTAGTAATCGTTATGTACAACCTAGCTATTACACGCTGTTTCTTTTCTATTTCACAATCTCTTCTTCTCAACGAGTTCTTGTCGTTGTTGTTCAGCTTATCATGCTCCAAAACACTATGTTAAGTATTGAGAATATTATTTATTTTCTCTACGTTTTATAGGTAAGACTAGAGGACTAGGACATAAAAATTCTACAATGTCTAGTAGTCAAGGAATGGAAACAATGCATAAGAACTCCCTGGCTCTTGAGAAAGAGAAGATGAAAATTAATATTCCATCTGCTACATGTACAAATCAAGTTAAGCAATACACCTGTCACGACCCGGGGCTACCCCCTAGAAGGAACATGGTGTACTTGACCCCGAAGGGTTCTCCTACAAGCCCTTAACATCATCATCACATAAAGGCATGGAAAAATACTGAAAAAATTAAACTTTTACAATCGAAGTCAACTGCTTTGATAAAGGAAAATAGGAACTAGATGTGTCTCAATCACCATCTAGAACATAAGAGTACAAATAGGCTCAAAGCCCTTTACATCAATAGAGTCTCCAAAAATAGGAAATACAATATAGTCTTAAACATAGGAAGTAGACTAGAAACTAGAATCAATGGAAACTTGTCCTCGAACTTGAGGACTCACCAAGCCTAAGGAATAGTCGACCCAAGCTTCACCTTGAAGGAAGTAGTAACTGATGTGAGGTCAAAATACATATTTTTAATCATTATTTGTCTCACATTTATTAATTATATTTGTCCTTTCTGAGTAAAATTTTTATGGATTGTGCTAAATAATATATTTTATTTGTAGGATTATATTGGTGGAAAATGAAAAAGTTTGGAGCTAAAACGAATTAAAAATGGAGGATTGAAGAAGGAAATCAAAGAGACAGTTGAATAGATTAAATTTAATAGAATAATATATTTATATACATAAGGAAATGGCGGCTGCAAATTGTGGAATTTCAATTCTTACTCGTGCTTCTTGCTGCTGCCACGTGGCAGCAAGTGAATTGTGCAGAATTATGGAAAGCGGCGCACCAGGAAAATCGAGAAATCACGCGTACAATACGGAAAACCCAATTTAATTGGGTTTTAATTTCCTAATTTCTCTTGAACTCAATTATCTTATTATAGGGTTTCTATATTTATAAATAGGGCATTCTTTGGGGAGCCAAGAACCAAGAAACAATACACAATATAAATTTTCTTCTAGCTTAGGAACTTTGGAAGAACCGCCGTGTAGGCCGGAGAATTGTGGTTTATTCTTTCTTCTCCTTTATTATGTATTTGTATTCGTGATTAATAAAAGATAGTTTAACTATTGTTCTTAAATTTTTATGATTAACACAAACATATTTATTTTAATAGATTTTGATTGTGTTTTTGAGATAATGAGTAGCTAAATTTCTTAATTAGGGTTGTGGGAGCAATAAGCGATTAACAAAGTATAAATAGTAAGTAAGCATTTCTTGAATAGTGTTGTTGCATACATTGATAGTTCTTTTGTATAGAAGTCTTTTTAACGGTGGCCAACGTTAGAACTCGCCTTGTCGCTACTTGCCGAACCAAGGTTGTAGTTAATAAGAAAATAATTATCAACATATATTTAATGTGTTACTATCTAATAGTCTAATGTCAATTGGTGCGAGGATGAAAACTAAGTCATACATTGATGTGATGACTAATATTAGGTAAAGGTAAGACTTAGTAAATTATACACACGTAGTCGGCCCAAGGTGCGGGGTGAGATTCTGTAGATGCCGTACCAAAGATTTACGGATACCTAACTTACCACTTTGCATGTAATACACTAGGAAATGATTGTTATTACTAGGATTACCGCGTTATGAGCTTATGGGGAACACATTCCTAGTTATTTCTAATAATATGAATATAAATAAATACTTAGTTCAAAGCTATTTTTATTGTTTTTATTTTATTTCTATTTAAATCCCCCCATTTTTATATAACGACTATCGAGTTAAATATTTTCTATTGACAATATTTTTCCATATTCTCTGTGGGCTCGACCCCGACTCATAGTTGGGTAAATATATTGCATACGATCGTTTATATTTCTTTTCAACAAGTATACTTGAACGTTATCAGTTAGTATCAACGGCCGGAACCTACACTCATAGTAAAGTAGAAAATATGGGTTAGCACAATTAATTGTACTAAGTATGGATGCAATGCACAAAAATCCTTAAACATGCATAAAAGGGACATTTAGTTGAAAACATGCCTTTATCAAGTTTAGAAACCATTATGCACATTTATGAAGAAACATAAACCAAACCAACATACAAGCAACCCAAAGCCACACTAGTGCAATGCAAAAGTAATGTCCCATAACCCTACCAAATGCTAAGTATTACATTTAGGTCACCAACAACATAAATATGTTACCATAGTCATAGTCAACATACATAAGAGGGAAGACATTCATACATACCTTTTTCATACTTAGCTCATAAGTCATCATAGCATCATAACATAAGAGAACCTTACCATAGTTCACATTCATATTAATTTAGGGAAGACATGCAATAACCGACATAGACCATGTGAGCTACATGGAATCCGGTGTTCTACTTGCCTAAGGTAGAACCAACATAGTAGCTTCGAGGTGGATCCACTAGCTAAGACCTATGTGGGCACATAGTTATGGGACAAGGAGATTTCTACTAGAAACCCGGACTTGCTAAATGTGGAAGGTTTCCATCTCATGAGCTAACATACATTGGGAAGCCAAACTTGCTAAACGTAAAAGCCCCCATCTCACTTTCATGTCCTCTCGGTGATAAGCATTATTCCCTTTAAAAGTCACCATTAGCCTTTACTTAAGTTCATATTCATAAAACCATACATTAGGCACTGATGCCAACATATCATCATAATAGCTCATAGGTTGCTTAAGTGAGAATGCTCCTTTCACTTTAGAAACACTAGCATGTGATTAAACCCTTCACATTGTAGTCGCATTATGATCATGAGAATGTCCTTTCAATCAACACAACAAGATTACCATAAGCATACATATATACTTCATGCATAACCAAGTGTATGGCGTATAGGGATGAAGGATCTTGCCATCAATACCACAACAACACAATAGATATAGAATCATTACTATCTAAGTACATCACAAACTCATGCATAATTCCCATAAAGAGGCATAATCTTCATACCTTTGCCCTTCAAGGGTCTTGAAATCACAATCAACCAAACTATATACAATTGCTACATAATGTAGAAGGAATTCATGATTCAATAACTTAATCAACATAAACATATTCAATTGACTCATTCATAATATCATCCAACCCACAATATCAATTCTAGATCTATAAATATGTGGAACACATGGGTCTATGGGGAATTGTCATTATAAACATCAATTATCCATCAATATATTCCTAATTCGTCATAAACAACCATAAAAAATCATAATTAAGGAATGAAAACGTTTTGGAAAGAAGACCTACGTTATAGAATGAAAACCCTAGAATTTGGGGGATTTGATATCTTGAAAACATAATTTGAAGGGGCTCTTTGGGTGATAGCTACCCAAGGATGAAAGGCAACCATACCTCAACTAAGAAGCTCCAAGAAATTTGTGGAAGAACCTTGAAACTCCAGCAACCCTAGCTGCAATGTGTTCTTCTTCTTCTTGAGTGTAGAGAGAGTTTCTGAGAGAATGTTGATGTTTTTGGGTTTCTTCTTTTATTAGAGTAACTAAAATTGAAGGAATTTGACCTTAAAAAGTATATATACTTGTTAGGAAAAGAGTGGGAAAGTGTTAGTTCAAGTTTTGGAAAGACTACATAAAGACCCCAACTTAAAACTTAAAAATTATGGAATTCACGATGGAGCTCGCCCATTGGACCCTCTTGGCTCGCCAAGGGCACTAGGCGACTTTCCAAGTGAACCCTTGGCTCGCCCAATGTTCCAGTAAACTCCAAAAATGGGCAGCTCACTTAGGCGATGGTGAGTTATGTTGTGCTAATCGCCAACCCATTGGGCGATCCTCAACCCATCTCGCCCATTTATCCAGAACACAGGCTAGGAGGGACAGCCCACTAGGTGATCAAAGTGAACTTTGGCGCATCGCCAAGTCTCTTGGGCAACCATACTATCAATCGCGAACCTATCCAAAGAGAAACAAGTTCTCCTCACTAGAACAAATTTTCCCTCCAACCACAGTTGAAAACTGTGGCCTAAACTATAAATAAATGTTGCCTTTGATCAAAGGCCACACTTTTTTACCAATGGAAACCCTTTTAAGGGGGTGGCCTAAACAAGCGTAACCTTTTCCCTAAGGCAACACTTTTAAGAGGAAAAGGCCACGAAATACAAGAAGTGTTGCCTTTGCATTCACCTATGACAACGCTTCTGTATACCATCTACGAGCACACTTTTATGCTTTAAAACAACACTTTTGAAGTGTCACATTTCATTCTTTATAGGCAACACTTTAAACTCGTTGCTTGTTTCTCAACATTCAGCCACACTATAAAAATGTTGGTGAAGGTAGGTATGCCTATATCTATGTGGCTACATTTATACAAGCTAAGCCACGACTTTTTAATTAAAAATTAAAATATAATAACAGTACTTTTTAAAAAATTTGATTATTATAATATGTATCTTGCAACCACTTTTAAAATAAGAAATATAAAGCATCACATTAAATAATAGAGAACAAAAAATATCTTCACAATACAAAAACTTTGAAATATTCTAATATTCAACATCAACAGTTAGTAATGCAAACAACTTCAAAGTGTGGTATAGTACTTTTAATAAAATTTAAAACATCCAAATTATTCATGTAGTATCATGAATAATATTAAATCATGAATGGATAAAATTGGTCAACCGAATCAACTCAACTTTCGGCCACCATTTCCTATTGCATCGCCATAAGTTTCCTATAGGTTCAAAGTGAAATTGAAACTTGATTAGATAGAAAGTAAGTATACTTAGAAAATGTAAAACTATAATTCAATAATATGTGAAACTACAATTATGCAAAAATATAATATTAATCTACAATTTCGTTATGATGTGGGAGGCAGTAAATCATAGATATGCAGAAACACAGGAAAATAATGCTGAAATGCAGCACACAAATGCAGAAAAATGTGGTATTGATTACAGAAATGCAGAAATATAGAACAAACTTGAAGAAACATAATGCAGAAAATAAGAACACTGCATAAATGAAAAATATTGTGCATATCTTAGTATTTTGTACCTAAATATAGTCAAACCGATAATACCTTTCCAAGAGTCGGGCCATGAGTTGATCCAGAGGAACGTGGAAGATTTTGGCCTCTTGTAACCTGTGCACTACTAAAATCAACCGGAGAAGGTTGGTTAGATCCGATAAACCCTTCTTCCTTCAATTCTTTAACATATCATCCTCAAGGTTTAGTCCAGGATTATTTTTTACCAACAATTTCATGAGATGTCGCAGTTGTTGCAATTCTTGCACTTCTTCCTTCAATCCTTCCAACATTCTCAATTCAAACACTTCTTCCTTCAATTCTTCAACTTCTTCCTTAAATGAATTGATTTCATCAGCATGTTTTTGTTTTATTTTGATGATTTCCACATCTTTTTTTAAAGAAGTTCTTGTCACAGATCTACCATAGCATCGAACTCGACCAGGCTGCTCATTTCCAAACACTGCCTTAAATGAGTCATCTGTTGTTTCCCCCAAGTTTTGATGATTTTGAAGTTCAGCCTATAAATAATGCATTAGCAATTGTCTTGATAAAGCAAGATGAGAGCTAAAAGTCAAACACTTTCTTAAATTAAGGTCATGAATCTTGTCATAAGCAGGAAAGAAATAACACATTGAAGTTATTGTACATACATGATTACTTAGTTGACAAGTCAAGGGCTTTGAGAAGCAATTAACGGTCAAAAGAACTACTTACTATTACAACTTCAATTTCAGGATCAACTTGTTTTCCATTCTTCGTACAAGTTGCAATAAACATTTCAGCCTTTGATGGTTCCTCATTATTCTCTTTGGTTGCACGGTACAAAAAAAGTAAAAAAATATAAGCAACTAACATGTAATCTAACAAAATATAAAAGATAAAAAAATATTTATCTACAACGTGTCTAAAATGATACTAGTGTCATGCGTACTCTTCCAAAATCAACGGGCCCCATTCGATGCCTCCATTTTTGTTTCTTTCTGTTTTGAGAATTTAAAGAACACATGGCCTGTAATATAAGAAAAAGTAATTAATATATATGGGCTAAAGAATTAAATGCATTATTTGTATCTCACTTTAACATTTGGAAGCTCCCAATACTCTATCAACTGGCGAAATTGAACTTCTGGTATCTCACTAGGACAATTTTTTAGCCTATCTTCCAGTGTTTTATACTTATCAAAATAATTCTCCTTAACATAACTCTTATGTCGCCTCCAAGCATCACGAAGACCATCCATCATCCATTTTTCTCCTTCTGCTGCAATTATAAACTTGGTCTATACAAATAACATATATGTTACTAGTAAAATACACATAAAAAAACAAATACATAAAAGGTTGAGTATTCTTACATTGACATATTCCCACATGCATATTTTAGTATCTTTTGGCACAGCAGGCCAACCAGTATACAACAAGGTGATGAATCTAGAGTTCATAGCAATTATTCCTAGAAAATTTCTCAAATCAGACTCTCTTTTTCCAGTTGGTCCAACAGCTTGTCCATCATCAAATGTCACTTCCTCTCTTTCATCAAAATTTCTTGCATGAATAGTCTCACATGTTCTGTGTCCTCGAACCTTTTTCTTCTCCAAAGTTCCTGATTTAATGTAATATTAAATAAATATGATAAAACATACTATACAACTATAAAATTTACAATGTAAGTAAACTTATATAACTACCAAAAGAAGATTTATATTCATCCAACAGATGATGTTAGATCTATGCCATCTCCATGGTACAAGTGACTTTTTCTTAGCTTTTTTGTTATTTTGTAGCTCCTCAATATCAAGTTGATTTTCTTCTTCACCTTGTGTTCTTTCAGTCATATGGGAAGTGTTAACTTCTTTCCTTGATAAAAGTTGGGTCACAAATTTATGTATAGGTAGTTTACTCCTCTCTTGCATTTGAATTGACTCCTCACACTGAATTGATCTCTGCATAGGTTGTCTTTCACTTGCATTTGATGTAACAGACATACAATTCTTCCTTTTATAGGGTGGTGCCTGATCGAAATTTTTTCCTTTTATAACTAGATTCTTGCATTCATTGTCAAGTTTTTCCTTCTTAATTTGAAATTGTTTGCGCAGCTCAGCACTTGATCGAAATTGATAATCAAAACTTACATTCTTTATTGGACTTGAACCGTTGTTAGAATTCAAAACCTCTTTCTTTAAGGCTGCTCCTTGATTCATTTTTCAGATAAAAATAATAGTTAGTGTAGCAACTAATAAGAATTTAGTGTAGAACATATAAAAATGAAGTGTAAGGTTTGCAGAAAATATAGAAATATAGTGCAGAAAATTAAGAGGTAGTGCAGCAATGCAGAAATACAGAAATATAGTGCAGAAATGAAGAAATATAGTGCATAAAATATAAAACAATGCAGACAATACAAAACTGCAGTGCAAAGTGTGAATAAAATGTAAAAATACAGAGCATAAAATAAAGAAACATAGTGCAGAAAATTAAAAGATAGTGCAGCGATGCAGAAATGCAGAAATATAGTACAGAAATTCAGATATATAGTGCAAAAAATATAGGACGTTGCATAAAATACAAAATTGCAGTGAGAAGTGTGAAGAAAATGTAAAAATACAGAGCAGAAAATAAAGAAACATAGTGCAGAAAATTAAAAGATAGTGCAGCAATGCAGAAATATAGTGCAAAAAATATAAAACAATGCAAAAATGCAGAAATATAGTGCAAAAAAGATAAAATGTTGTATACCTTCAAAGAT
The DNA here is from genome assembly GCA_029582485.1 of Solanum tarapatanum. NCBI lineage: Eukaryota > Viridiplantae > Streptophyta > Magnoliopsida > Solanales > Solanaceae > Solanum > Solanum tarapatanum. The sequence goes on along the minus strand of JAJOOB010005934.1, from coordinate 2,979 downwards.
TTCTCAGACCAAGAAAAGCAATCAATAATAACTTTATTGGAGAATTAGAAAACAAAGTGACAGCTATAAAACGTAAAAGCTTAAAAACTTTGTAAATTGAACCATTTTTAACTCCCAATTCCAAAGACTTAAAGCTAACTATGTAAGGCAGAATTAAGTTGTAGAATAAAAGAAAGAACTTATGATGTATCCTTAATATCAAAGTCATCCTCATCCTCAGATTCATGTTCAAGTTCTTCAGCAACAAATTCACGTGGATACACCTTAATAACTGTGGCTGGTATATCACTCCTCACTAAGTCAACTTCACCATTATCTTCAGGTATAGAAGGGCCCATTGAATGGTCATATGGCTCATTTATATAACTTTGGGGGACATCTGATTCGGCTTCATCACTCATACTAAATAAGTCTCTTGGGACTGTTTTCATAACATAATGCTTATCATCATCATATGGATCCTTCACATAAAAAACATGGATGAACTTGAGATACTAATATAAAAGGCTCTTCCTGAGAGCACCTTTTGTTGATGTAGACATAAGTAAAGCCATAAATATCTTCTTTAGCCTCATACCATTCACACTTAAATAGGACAACTTTAAAATGGTTATAGTAATCTAACTCAAGGATATCAACTATTTTACCATAATAAGTTAGATTTGCATCAATCGGATTTTTATCCTTAGAGGTTGCAAAACTCGTAGTTAAAGCAACTAATGTAACGCCACTATTTGGTGTTTTAAGCTTTGCTTCACGTCGCCTTGTATGAAATCTATACCCATTTATAATATACCCTGTATATCTTTTAGCAACTGCATTGGGTCATGTCGATAATTATTTTATCAAATCTGACACATCCTCATGCATAACACGAGCTTCAAACCATTGAGAGAAGCTTTGACTATGATTTTTGGCCTTACTCCATTTAGATCCTTTTCCCTGATTACTAACCTCAAGTTCATGCTCTCTACAAAACAAATATTGTTATTTGTTAGAAATCAGATGAGTAAAATAATTTAAGAAGTATATACAATAAATGATATAATACTAGTGAATCAATTTACCTAATGTATTCTATAACTTCATCACAATTGTTCAGTATATATCCATGTGCTTGATGTCGTGACTTGTTATCAAGAAAGGTTGGCTCGCCCTTTTTTCCACCTAGTGGACAACCTCTATTAGGAAACAAGTTAGAAGTTTGCACATCTGGTGATCCACATTCATCATCAATTCGGGGTCTTCTGTTAAATTTGGTTTGTACACCCTCATGAAAATATCTAGAGCATGAATTCAAATAGTCTGTAACCCGACGTGCCTCTGCAATACATCCTTCTGGATGCCTTCTATTACGAAAATATGACTTAAAAGTGCCCATTTCTCTTTCAGGAGAATACATCCATTGAAGTTGTACAGGACCTACTAATCTTACCTCTTTCGCCAAATGAACAGACAAATGAATCTTTATATCAAAAAAGCTAGGGGGGGGGGGAAATTGCTCCAACTGATACAATGTTTCTTTAATTTCTAGTTCTAAACGATCCAGTTCTTCCAATGTGATAACTTTTTGACATAAAGGACGAAAGAAGGAACTTAAACGAATCAAAGCAATAGCAACATGATCACGAAATATGCTTTTAATAGGTATAGGCAGCAGGTAATGTAACATGAAATGTGCATCATGAGTCTTATAATTAGATATTTTTCTTTCAGCTAGCTTCACACATCCAGAAATATTAGAAGCACTACCGTCAGGCAGCTTTGCCTTTTTGAGAACACCACAAAAAATAGATTTTTCTCCCTTAGACATTGAAAAGCATGTTGTTGGAAGCTTTACTTTCCTACCATCCTTTGTATCTTTTGGTTGAAGGCTCTTCCTAATGCCCATCTCTTTGAGGTCATAACGGGCATTTGGATGATCCTTCGTCTTGCCAGAAATATCCAAAAGTGTTTTCCATTTATACTATCAACTATATTCTTCTCTATGTACATTACATCAAGGTTACGATGCAGCAAATTGTGTCACCAGTACGGGAATTCAAAAAAGATTGATCGTTTCTTCCATGGGCCATTACTTGATTTCTTTTGCACTTTTCCAAATACATTTTCAACATTCTGTAGGCTATTAAGCAGATTTGTTCCCTGCAATAAAGGAGGAGGAGACCTGAATTTTGTCTTTCCATTGAAAGACTTTTTGTCAGATCTCCACGAATGATCCATAGGTAGAAAAACACGATGGCTCATATAACACCGTTTTTTACTATGTTTTAGATAGAACGAGTTAGTGCCATAATTACAACAAGGGCACGCCAACTTTCCTTTTGTACTCCAACCTGACAACATAGCATATGCAGGAAAGTCATTAATTCTCCACAAAAGAGTTGCTCGCATTTGAAAAGTTTGATTTCGTGAAGCATCATATGTTTCTATCCCGAACTCCCACAACTCCTTCAACTCTTCTATTAATGGTTGCAGATAAATGTCAATGTCATTTCCAGGTGATCGCGGTCAAGGTATAAGCAAAGAAAGCATAACGTATTCTGATTTCATGCATATCCATGGAGGTAAATTATACACCATTGACATAACTGGCCATGTGCTGTGAGATATGCTCATGGTTCGAAATGGATTGAATCCATCATTTGCTAAGCCAAGTCTCAAATTACGAGAATTTTTTGCAAATTCTTGATGCATGTTATCAATTTCTTTCCATGCTTGTCCATCAGCAGGATGCCTTAAATTTCCATCTTTAGAACGTTGCTCGTCATGCCATCTTAATGATTCTGCTTTTTTTGAGCTCATAAATAGACTTTTGAGTCTAGGAATCAACGAAAAGTGTCTCAAAATTTTAATAGGAGCACGATGAGGTTTCTTAGAAGACTCAAGCTCACTATCTACTTTAGGATGTTCAACAAATCGAGAAGCTCCACAAACATGGCAATACTCATCATCTTTATGGTCACCTCTAAATAACAT